>LUCH01008381.1:7346-19432 GCA_013368495.1 Paragonimus heterotremus | reverse complement strand
AACAGTTTTCTAAGAGTATTGTGCTTGACATTTCCTCATTTTCATCGAGCGTTTTCATTCTTCTACCGCTCTGGGAGGAGTTCTATAGGGTATTGTACACATTTTCATATTGCGCTTTATTTTCATATACAGTTCGCACCAATTTTCCTTGTACAGAATGAACTTTACTTGTTTGAATTAGTTCTGCCTAGCAAGACACTTTCGGTGCGCGCGTCTTGTCTCCTTGACGTTCCTGTTTCACATAGATTGGGATTGCCTGTGTGGGCTATTCGGCTGCCGCGTTTGTACTGAATACTGGTATTTTTACCTTCTTATTGAGTTAGTCCTCTACAAATCCTACCAGCGTCGTGACCTGCGCATGCAAAACCGCTAGCCAATGTGGAATGATCATTGAGAAAACACAGGTTCAGTACCATGGTCAAAATCACCGTAAATTCCGTCAGAGTCGTAGCTGGCAGAACATGGCTTGTGTTTGATAAAAAGTAACGGGCAGACAGAAGGACATTATGGGGTATTGTACATGTTTTAATAGTTCGTTTTATTCTTATATATAGTCTACACCACTCTTTCTTGTACAAACTGGATACCACCTGTTTGGATTGGTTCAACTTAGCAATACACTTTTGGCGCGCGCGTCTCATCTCCTTGGCGCTGCTGTTCCACATAGATCGCAATTACTTATAGAGAGCTATTCAGCTACTGCCATTTGAGCTGACTACTGGCTTTTATACCTTTATATAGGGCTAGTGGCCTACAACTTGTTGTGCCCGTGTATTGACTTTCTTTACAAGGATCACCAACGTTTTGTTTACTCTGCAGTGTTTCTCTTATAGTTCTTCCACAAAAATATTGGTATTTTTACTCTCATCTATTTTATCTCTCTTCATAAGGGTGCCTCTTGATATTGACTTTGGAAACGACTGCCTCAGAGAACACTGTTATGACTAGACCTTCCGAGTACGGCAGTAGAGACCTGAGGCTGTGGTTCGCACAGACCGAAATTATTCTTGACTTGGCGAGTCAACTTACAGTGTACCACGCATAATTACGTTGCTACGAATTTATCTGGGACGGTGGCTGCAGAATTTGCGGATGTAAGTTATGTGCATCCAGCTGATAACCTATACAATGTCTTTTAATCGGCCACTATTAACAGGATAGCAGCTCCTGACGAGGACAACCTCGGCCTCAAATCTAAAAGAACTATTTTCCCAAGCAACCTTGCAGCCATACAATATAACGAATCTGCCATCAGACAAACGACCAGCAGCATGTTCAAAGTCCCGTCCACGAAGTAGCCGGCGCACGCGACAGTATGTTAGCAGTGTGCTGCTACTGTCGTCGGTTTGGTACGCGTGCTCGTCGTTTCAACCAGCCCTGTTCTTTTTGGAATGACCAAAACCAGAAGGGAGACGATTAAGCCAGTCAGTAATCACGACGACTGCCACTGCCCCGTACTCATATCGCCTGTTTTTGTATTCGACCGTTCAGGGTCCCTCAATTTCCTCATTGTTGATGGCGCTAACGTTAGTGGTGTTCTACCCACTGGTCACAAACATAACCTCAAACCGGTAGCGTATGTCTTACAGGTCGCTAATCGAACCGCCACGGGGACATACGGACCGAAACCACTCATTCTCTACCTCGGCCCTCGTCGTCAATTTCACTGGACCTTCACGGTTGAAGATGTACAACATTGAATTATTAGCGTTGATTTTTTCACCTTCTTTGGACCCGCAGTGGATGTAAAGAATCGGAGACTGTTAGACAGCACAATAGCTTTATGCGTACACGGAGAGGCCACATCGGTTAATTCAATGGGTTTACGTCCGGCCCTACCGGACGACAGATTCGCAACAATGCTTCGACAGTTCCTGCGTTTAATCAGTCCACCATGGTTACTGTCACAAGTAAATCACCATGTTTTCCACCCTCATCAACACCAAAGGACCACCAACCGTCGCTTATCCACATCGGTTATTACCAGAGAAACTCAGAATTGCCAAAGTTGAATTGCAGAATCCTCTGGGACTCGGTATCATCCAGCCCCCCTGTAGCTCCTGAGTCACACTCTTGTATATGATACCCAAGACCTCACCCGGCGACTGACGTCTGTGTGGTAATTATCGCGCTTTTAACAACGCCATCCTCTCTGCGAGTATCCAGGTCCACACGTTCATGATTTTTCTATCTGTCTGCAAGGCAGGGCCTTTTTCTCAAGGCTTAATTGGGTCCGGGCATAACACCAGATCCCCATGACCCCAGGAGACGTGGAGAAGGCCACAGTCACCACGCCATTTGGACCTTGAGAAGTTGTTCGCATGCCACTTGGGTAGTGAAATGCAGCTCAGAAATCCTAGAGTCTCACGGACCAAGTTCTACAACGTATTAAGTTTGTGTTTGCCTATGTCGATGGTATTTTCACGGCAAGCAACGACGCACGTCGACAGATGTCACACCTCTGTGAATGTTGTGCACGTGTCGATCAGTACGGCATAACGCTAAACCCGACGAAATGAGTTTTGGGGAGAGAGTCTGTAGACTTTCCGAGGCACCGCATCACTGGTGACGTTATTGCACCTCTACCAGAGAGGATCGCTGCCTTTAAATACCATCCACCAATGCTGAATTGGTTAAGGTCCGTTGCGTCATTTCTGAGAGTATTGAGTTTTGTTTGGGTAGGGTTGAAAGGTGGCACAACGTTTCAACAGTTTCTTAAGATGTGACAACAATGACCATCTTTATATCAACACCAGATACTGCAACCATTCCTCTCACTGTTGTTCACTCTGAACCCTATACATTTCTAAGTTTCAGAAGAAGACATTATTCTTCCATATATTTTCTTATTTACCTTGCAATTCTCTTCATTTTCCGGTGCGCAAACAATCGTTTAGTTTCGACCCAACTAACTACCAATTCCTATAGATTGAACATCACTCACAACTGATCGCAGCTGTTACATTCCTATAGACTTCCCAGTCGACCGCTTTCGAAAAAAAGCACTAGACTCGAGTTTCGCTCTGATTAGAGCTCGTCAGGCGTGCATGTCCTTGCCACTGCCAGGACAAGAACTCCGTCTCGACAGGAGACGATAGGGCAACCTGATCATTATCTACAAGCGAAAGTGGTTGAGTGTTGACATATGATGATTCGGTCATGCCTAATGTGAAGTCAATGGCGCAGAGGTAAACACGGTTGCCTCATGAAAAGCGTGGCCGGAGTTCTAGTTCCGGCAGTGGCAAGAATATGTGCTACTGAGAAGCTCCGATGGGAACAAAATTCGAGTCTAGTGATTCTTTTCAAAATGGGCCGACTGGAAAGTCTATGGGAATAGGACAGCTGCAACCAATTGTAGATGATGTTCAAACTATACAAAAACCCAAATCTCCGACTGTTCATCATCAACTGCCATTTGCTTGAGTTGGTTCATCCCCATCTTATCGTTTCGCATTACTCAGTGGTGCCAGGCTGTCAGGGTAGTTGTACGGACACATTCTTTGTTTGAATTCTAAAGAATTTCCAGAGTAGAGGTGAGAGACTCAACTTTCACGTTCATCGATTCAGTTAGTACCGTGTTAAATCCAGTTTTCATGGGCGTCTTCTCATTGACCATTTCGAAGGTAGATTCTTCTCTGTCGTTGGATTCTGATAAAGGTACCATTTGGATCAGCAGATTGTACGTAACTCGCTTTGAACTTGAATCGTTAGCAAACGATTCAATAGTACTCCAATAACTCAATTCGAGGAAAGCCTACCTCTATCCCTAAGCATTATAAATTACTACTGCCGTTTTCAGGTTGTTGAAACCTCACAGATTTTTGAAAAAATGATTCAAAACATTCTGTTCTCCCTCCTTCGGCTAATGTGGCACTTCCCGCAACCAAGGACACGTTACCAGTAGTGGCGACTCTGGCACACATTCGTGTAGATGATGATTCGGCCCCCACGTCACAGACCGGTGCATCCCAGCCGGCTGTCTGTGCGGTTCTATAACAGACCATAAGCAGTCAAGTCCTCCCTTTATCTTTTTCCTCCCGCAAGCTTTAACAAGCTTAAACGTGTTATAGTACCTCCAGTCGTGAGTTGCCGACTATCTTACGTGTTATTAACCACTTTCCTCACGTGTTGGAAGGCAGGCATTCCGCCGTCCTGACAGATCCCAAACTACTCAATGATTCGTTCAGGGCCAAGCTTGGTCCCTATTCTCCGGAGGAAATTTGGCAGTTGGACTACATCTTCCAGTTCACAACGGACATATGATATATCGCAGGGAAAAAAACACCGTCGCCGACGCTTTACCTAGAGTTAGTCTGAGTGGTTCACATCAAGCTTACATCGTCGGTTTGAAGGACTTAGGGCGAGAACAAAACAACTATATGGAAGCTACAAGTGTGCCCCACCTCTTCATCGCTCAAACTATGGAAGTTCCATCTAGCAAACTTTGAACATAAAATCGCATGTCATATTATGATAATCTCTCCTCGTCCATCTGCGCCAACAACCCTCAGACGCTCTGTTTTTAACAGTCTGCACCGCATGTTTTATCCCAACATTTGTGCCATCATCATGTTGACTTCAGACAGAATATTAAAACCGAACATGCATAGATACACGCTAGAATGGGTGGGAATTTGTCTTGGTTGGCAATGCAGCAATATACATCGCCACACCATCACGACCCCCGACACATCTGCTAATCCCGACGCACGTTTCAGTTGGGTCCACAGTAACATAGTGGGGCCGTTGCCGTATTCAAAAGGTAATCTGTATATCTTGACGGTCCCTGACAGTTTCAACAGATGGACAGTAGCAATAACTGCCTCTGACAAGAGTACTGGGACGGCTGCATGAGTGTTCATGGACGGGTGAATCTCAAACTATAATGGGCCAGCGACTGCGACCACTGAAGGAGGTACACAAATTAAACCAGCGCCCTACAGACACTTTAACCGGTTCCTCGGAGCCAATCACACCAAAACCACTGCACACCATCAGGCCGCAAATTGCCCAGTCGGAGGTTTTCAACGTCAACTGAAGGCTGTTTTGGAAGCCCAACTAGACCTCCAGCGCTGGACCAATCATTTATCGCTTGCCATGCCTGGAATTTTTGAGTACTGATCGTAGACCGTGAGTTCTTCAACCATCATGTTTGGGAAAACCGTTTTACCCAAAAATACCGTTTTATTAGCCTCGTACCTATTGCGGAACTTTTAATCATCAAAATCTGCGTCACAGGCTCATATCCGTTTGTTTCAGCTGACCGTAACTTGAAAACGGCCACATCGTTAATCTTTTTATAAATTTGACACGGCTGCTGTTGTTTTGGTTGATTCCGTGTGGCACTGTTAACACAACGATGCGGGAGATAATTTTACTTTTTCCCATTTGTTGATTAGTTCACTTTTATTTATTTATTATTTGTAGGAAGTGGATTATACTGCGATTTTCAAGGCGATGTTTGGGAATCGCAAATTTCGCACTTTCTCACAGTTGCATGAGTGCATTTAAGGGTACGGGAATGTGGTGAGCGTCACCTACGTTCATGAGGCGGGCCGCGGGACGAAAACAGTTTTGAAGTACGATTAGGTGAAGTGACATGGTTCTCCTGAAAACCATGTGGTTTCATTATCGTTGTACAACGCAAAAGGGGCGCAGGAGCGTACGAAGAGGTGTGGTTTATGTCTAGCGGGTTAACTGTTGTTAGTTTGGACAGATCAGTTCTCGCGACACATGTTGCAAATCACGATTACTTGTGATCCGACGAGACACGTGTCTTGTTATGAGCGCCTTCGAGTTGGGGCGGAACCACACACTCAGTGGTTTGCTGCATGAACCCCATTTTACGAATCGGAGACTCACCGTCAGTAAATTGGACGAATGCAGGGGTCTGTTACATAACAATACATCAAATGTTGACATTGCGCAGTGTGTAATTGATGTTTACGAGGAGTTTTATCACAGCCGCCGCAAGTTAAAGCCTGAAAGTGAGTTTGCTATGTAAGATTGATCGCGGAACATTGGAGAACTTTGATGAAATGCTGTCGGTGATTAGTTCGATAGGAGTGATGCGCACCACGCGGAAAGAAGGCAACAGATATACGCATATCTGCTTTTCCCATCGAACGCAGATTTAACTATCCCGAAGTTCCGCGCATGTTGCGAGTGTGGATGCCACCCAAGGGACAAACAGGTACAAGTGTGTGATTGTACATTTCCTCCTACTTCTGGAGCCGGAAGTTATATCAGTTCCTCGTGACAGATAGTGCGGAACACGGCCGACCCGTGATGTACGGGTGCGTCCGGTGTGGAAAATATGTCTCAATTCGTAGACTTTTCGGATAAGATGGCCGCGTGAAGGAGAGCAGCCGATGTGGTGTTCACCTGCGGCATCCTGTTGTGTTACTTTCATATACGTGGTGCCGTACGCAGGCATGTAAGTGGGTAAAATTCGTCCGTCATACTCGATAACAGAAACGCTTTTCGCAGTCGTTACCTCTTCCACCAAATGACGAAGAGTAGGTTACATCCTTACATTGCTTACAGTAGGTTTAAACGTGAGTTGCATATCAACAACCGAGCCGATGGGAAGTTTCTGACTTATATGTTGTCACTGGGTGTACATCAAGCCGAAGTTGGCCATCCATGCGTAAGGTGATGGTGTGAACTTTGGTAATGGCGCAAATAATAAGGTGGAGAACACAAGGTAATATTGTTTGTAGTTTTTAGTTCCGTTTGCGAAGGTCACGTCCCCACTCATGAGCGGTGGCTGGCAGAGTAAAAATTGCCATATCGACAGTTGGTGGCCCGCAGCTTCGGTCGCTTCCTGCAGTTAACTTCAATTGTCACTATAATGCCCTGCATCATGTACTTCAAAAACTGCATGACTGCAATGGCCGCACGGTGGTGACCTGATTTAGCATCATTACTGCCTTTGCCAGCAAAACTGTAGAACGTGCCAAAACTGGCTTTATTGTTGTACCACTTCCCCATGAGCCCGCCTAAAAGCAGTATGCAACCGAGGTGGGTTAAGAAATCTGAAACAGGGCTGCCACGTGGAGATTGTGGTTACCCGGTACAGATGGCAGCTATTGCTCTGATGCCAAATAACTAATTTTTCACTCCAAATGTATCCAAATGGCGGACATAAACGAGTGTCCATTCTGTGGCAAGCAGCTTCAACTTCGGTCACCTGGTAAGTGTACATTCCGAACCCTTACATTTGTCAGTTCTCTCTGCTTCAGCCGTTGTTCACATTTCCCCGGTGATTATTGAGAGTAAGTAAAGCACATCACCCACAACGATTGTCAACCCAAACAGGTCTGCTGACAATGTGCCGCTTGCACACTGGACGAAGAAGGCGCGAATCAGCGTAATTTGGAGCAATTAGCCCGTTGATGTAGTTGAAGAAAGTAAGTTCCTTCATATATGCGTACAAGATTTTCTTGCCGTTGTCGCATACGGTGAACGACATGATGATGGAGACTACATCTGATAAACGGCTTCACTCATTCAGGAGGACACCCATAACATGTGAACACCACAGGCTACATCCTGTGCTGAAGTAAGACGGGGATAGTGTGTGCATTTCTCTAAAATCATCAAACACACAATCCACATTTATTTCTTCCGCGTTTTCTTCATGTGCCTAGGCATGGAGCACAATTTGTTACAACTCTTAAGCCAGGAAGAATGCGCGGACCTGTTGTATGCTTTTGAGCGAGTGGTGCTCCCCGATATCGTTCGTTCAGTAGGTCACCTGGTCTCCATTCCAACGTAAGTTATAGTACCACGGAAATGTTTACCACAGTGGTAGCAATGAGTGACAAAGCATGGCAAGTATCACCAAGAAACTACCGCTAACTTGTCCGGTTTATACGTACTGTCCTACGTTTAAATATGTTTATAAGCGTACCTCACGTTTGCAGTTTTATAAAAACGCTTAGTCCCCGTGTTTCAACAACCGTTCAGTCGTCGGAAAGATGATCACGTTTTTCAATTTTATTCAGTCTAAATTTAAATGAAAGCATTTTTTCACCTCTATAGCATCGGTTGTTATTAAATTCCACCAGCAAACTTCCAAAATAACGCAAAACACAACTTCTCGTTATTTTCCCACTAATCACTATGCCACTGAACTATCGCACATTCCTTGCTTACGATTTTGGAAGGTTTGAACAAAAGGATTTTACAGCAACAAAGTTCTAAGACTTCAGGAATTGAAACAGGCCACGAAGTTTCAACGATTTCGGTAGCCAGAAAATTTTTAACTAAAAGATCATAGAGATATTCATAGTCTACCGAATACATCAGCCTTGGAATCCCGTCTACTGTTGAAGAAGACAGTGGTTGCACGACCGCAGAATTAGCCGACGATACGACAGTGCGCCTACTTGGTGAAGTGTTCTGCAAGTCCAATGCCGGCTAAACTGATCTTGGTGCTACTATTTTCGTACAACATTTGGTGTTGCCCATAACAAATTTGGGCTTCGGCCCACCAGGTTAAACAATATACAGGAACGATAGCACTCCAACATGCACTTCTGTGATTTTGTTGTCGTTCGTGTGGATGTCCTTAAAAGCCCTCTTCAAGAACGCCACTCCGGACCATTCGTTGTAATCAAAGGATTTTCTAAGTTCTTAATGATTTATCGAAATAGATACCACGATACAGTTGGCACTGATTGAGATAACGTTGCTCATGCTCGCCCAGATCTTTCCATCGCCTCTGATGTCGTGCCTACTCCTAGTAACTCGCAGTTTACCCAGCCCACGTGTAACGAATAGCCCGTACCTTCTAAATCCAACCCAAAAACCCCCGTTGATCCTCCTCTCACTCGCTCAGCTCTAATGGTAAAACGGCCAACAGTTTTTGAAGAGTATTGTGCTTATCATTTCCTCAATTTTGTCGGGCGTTTTCATCCTTTTAACGCTTTAGGGCGGAGTTCTATATGGTACTGCACATATCTTTATATTCCACTCTATTTTTGTCTATAGTCTGCACCACTCCTCTTTGTACAAAATGAACGCCATTCGTTTGAATTGATTCAACTTAGCAATGCATTTTCGGTGCGCGCGTCTCGTCTTCTTCGTGCTCCTGTTCCAGACATATCGTGATTACTTATAGCGAGCTATTCAACGACTGTGTCTTGAACCGGCTTTTCGCGTTTATACCCTCGTTTAAGGTTTTTTATAGTCCCGTACAAGATAAAATGCGAAAAACAATCGAGAAACTGGCACGGATTTATTATGGCACGCGGGCAGACTATATGTTGCTACTGGACGGATGAAGAAAGGAAAAACTGCTGGCTCTGGATGACCTCAAAACGGATCCCGCTAACGCCACAATAAACACTTATCCAGACAATTCATAAAGTCAGTAATTTTGGTGGCCTCCAGTGCTGGGGGTGGTAGGATGCTTCAAGAAGTTACCAGCGGACATCAGAAAAATTGCGCTGAAATATTTGTTTTGGCTCGCTTTTCAACAAACACGACTGGCAACCTGTATTCAGAACTTATATTATTTTACCATGGTTTCATCGTACTTTTACGGCGCTTAAAACTTCCATGAGTTGGCGGCGTTTCGTTAGAAAAATACTGTTACGCATCGTGTATTTTATGTTCAGTCTGTATTACTATTTTAGAGTCGGCTACCTTTTTACTCTTTTATTGCACACCATTCTTCATACCTGTTACGTTCATCGTACATACAAACTACTTGTTTATTGTCTGAAACAATACACACTTCATCCTAGTGCGCCTTAGCTTCTGCTTGCACGTGGTCGTTGTTACCGGGAGTTAACTGTGGCAACAACCGATTTTAGTATGCTGGAGGAACTGAGCTCACTGGAATTTCTGTGATATTCAAGGGGAACGTTCTTACAACATGCAGCAAGCCTTGTGTAGTGAAATTAATCGCATACAGTTACTGTAGGTAGGTTCGTAACATTTTCGATTCATTTCTTGGTCCCATTACATTATCTGTCACCAAGTTAGTTGGTGAGGGGTTTTGTATAAAGATAGGCAGCTTAACCAATCGGGTGGTTGGAATTTCACGAATAGCCAACCACCCATCATAAAACTTGTGAGTGTTGTTATTGCAAAACGTTTGTTCCAAACAGTTTTTGGTGTCAGAGTGACAGCTGACATTTCATATCCACTGGCGTTGGTAAAACCAAGCATCAAATGCTAGCACCTGTGGCTTCTTTACAGCATCTCATGTTTTACTTGCGCTATTTTTAGCACCTTATTATCCCCAAGTATTTTAATACACTATGTTTGAAACATTTTGATCGAGAAACACTTCCTTCGCAGTATCAAACTGTTCGGTCTCTCTGTCTGGTTTGCCATGTGTGTTGAACTACCTCCATGCGTTGACAGTGTAACAATGGTCTCCTGTTGAGGAGGAGTTGATGACTATCCTTCCTCTTTTTGTTTACTCTTTCCTTCCGCCTGTTTTTCTCAAACTCAGAATCTTCTCGATAACAATCGCCAAACTTTCTGATAAACACTGGCACGGCCATTGGAAATACATGCGCAGCAAGCTGTTTTCTCGATGAAGGTAGGTTCTAAAACATTACTAGTGCTTCATGTCGTCTAGTTGATGAAGCTTGTTCCCGTGCAGTTTGTCTTCCCAAGCGTCTCACTTCCAGATCCTTGTTTATGAGTACCTTAATTTTACCTGCTCCTTACGTGACTCACATCTGGTTGTTTTTATGTGAATCGTTGTTCTCAGAACTTGCAAGTTGGGTGGATTCAGCACTTGCAATTTAAAACCTTATTACTAAGAACCCCACGCTCATGACCCTCCCCTTATTTAATAAGAATCGGTTCCTCAGGTGGCTCACAGTTGATAAATGCTCGCTGCATCACAGACGCGACTAGTTTTGAACCGGCTTATCGATAGACTTCGCGATTAGACTTGGTGCAGCTAGAAGAATCGTCAGAATAAAGGGGATAATATTTTGTACTTTCGTTTCTCGAAAGTTGAGGGTTAACGTGAGTCACTAACCTTTCCGGCGCATTTTCAAAAAGATCTGTCCCGACAACTGCATCTACCGCGAACCGGATATCCACTCAAAGCCGCTGGGAAAGGTAATTCGGCCAGAAATATTTCCATTTAACGTTGTAGAAATCCAAGCCGACGCAATTCCTTGAACAACTGTGGACCAGTTTCACTGCCTTCATCACATTTCCGCTACCTGAATGTACAGCTTGCCTGATCTGGCTGCACGTTAGTATTATATTTCGTTGCGCAAAACTTAGATTTAATGACATTCGGAGCATCATGATGTATATATATATATTGGCCAAAAGCACACAACCAAAGATGAATAAACACATAATATCTATAAATGCACACAGCGAAACATCTTTGATTCAACCCCTACCGACATAAACTTCTTGTGATAGATGGGACAGCGGAAGCTCTCCAAAGAAAAATCAGAAATGAGTTCATAATGTTCGTCGAATATATACGCTTCAATAAAGACGTTGCGCGATCCCCGAAATTATAACCTGTAACGCAGCGCTCCGTCACGTTGTCGGTGTCATCTTAGCTTTTCATTGTGTGAGTCGTGTGCCTGTCTTACTGGACGTTCGGTTGATACTCGTTCTTGTTTTCCTGTTTTGAAGGCTTCCTATGGGAACCCGCGCTCTATAAGGACGCAGCAATCAGATGTCTCCACGTTGCACAAAATTGGTGCAAAAATACAAAGGATGATGGAGGTCAGAACGTCGGATGTGCCGATGATAAACGTGATGGAAATTATCCGAAGGTTGTAAATCTTCCAGCTGGTAGACCGCTAGTGGGTGAGTTTGTGATACCATTATAATTGTAGTTTGACCGAATATCCCAGAAGATCTTAAATGTTAGTAAAAGCTGAAATTGTTACACTTGAAGACAAAGACGATTATTCACAAACCCAAGTAACTTTAAAAGACGGAAGGCAATTGTGTGGTTCGCCAGTATAGTGCTTAAAAGCAGAGACATGTTAAAAACGGCCACTTAGACGCGAAAAGAGATTTTTCAAATTTCTCAGGAAATGTTAAATGCATATTACGGGAAAAATGTGTAGAGTTTATCG
>LUCH01008377.1:11749-22416 GCA_013368495.1 Paragonimus heterotremus | reverse complement strand
ACATTTAGAAATGTACATGGGCCAGACTGGAAAAGAGTAAAAGAAACGGCTATAGTGGTTGATGTAAGAGTAAAAATGGTTGGTACTGTTTATTCTTAGAAAAATGAAGATAGGGCCACCCTTCAACACAGATCAAACAAGGTACAGCAATCTCAAAATAATGCAACAAACCTTAACAAAATCAACACCAAGGGCCTACCTGTATCAGCTAAGCCCCGCAGGTTGGCCCCTGAAACGTTTCAAATCGTATGGCAGAGTTTGAACACAAGCTTGAACTCGGGATCATTCGCACTTCGGATAGTTCTTTGGTCACACCACTCCTTTTGATTCTCAAAAATACAGGGAACTGGCTTCCTTGCGGTGACTACCGCAGTTTCTTTAGAGTAACAGTCCCTGATAAGTGTTCCATTTACATGTGCAGAATCTCGGGATCTGTCTCGAGGGCAAAAATATCTTGAGCGAAATTGATCTGGTTCGCGCTTATCACGAAATTCCAATGACAGCGGAAGACAGACCCGAGGCCGCTGTGGCTACTCCGTTTGATCTTTTCGATTTCTTGCGAAGTCCATTTGGACTGACCAACGCCGCCCAGACTTTTCAGTGCTTTATACATGAAGTCACTTGTAGTCTAAATTTCGTTTACCCTCACCTCGGCGACATCCTATTCGCTAGCTCTTTTGAGGAAAAGCACCTTTCGAATATACATGGTTTGTTTGAATGACTGACTAGATATAGCATTACAATCAACCCAACGTAATGCGAACTAGGCAAATCGACCATAGAGTTCCCATGTCACCGAGTTTCAGCTGATGGAATTACTGCCTTTCTTTCCAACGTTCAGGCCATCTAAGATTAGCTGCGCGTAATCGGTAGACCGTGAATATCTCTGTTTTATTTCAGTCAAAAATACTTTCCAGGTATCAAAATTGTTGAAAATGTGTGATATGTTGCAGACCCTAAAATCTCATAAATCTGCTCCCTGAAGATTTCTTTGTTTCAACCCTCCGAAGACTTAAGCAAGAAATGTGCCATAATTCAGTGGCATAGGGATTAACAGAAAAACGACACAGAGTCGCATTCTAGGTTACTTCCGAAATATGAAGGTAAAATTTAATGAAAATAGACGTCACAGTCGTGGAAACATGCTTTTATTCAAATTTGGACGTAAGTAACAGGAAAGCGTGATTATAATTTCGACAATTGAACTGTTGTTGAAACATGAGTACTAAGCTTTTTGTAAAACTACAGACGGGAAAAACGCCTATAAACCTACTTCAACGTAGGATAATTCACCATGCTTCACCACTCGTTAGTACCACTGTCGTTAACTTATCCACGAAATCAGGACCTACATTGGAATGGAGACGAGATGACCTGCTGAAAGAATGACTTTCAAGAACACTCCTAGCTGGAAGGATAACCACATCAATAACGGCAATTGCGTAGTTCGCCGGTATGGTGCCTCAAGGCGGAAGCGAGTTGAAAACAGCTATGCAAGAGCAGAGAGTGATTTTTCAAATTTCCCACGAAATGTTAAAATATGTATTACGAGACAAATATACATATTTTATCAAGTATAATAGTTGCGTTGCAATGAGAAAAATCAGCTATATCTAAAAGTTGTCCATATTCGCATTTTTTGTTGAGAAAAACGTATCGCCAGTTTTTTCGAAGAAAGCATCATGTTGACTTCCGTATCCGATTTTGCCTTCTGAGTATGCTTCCATCGGGATTTTCGTGGTGAAATACATACTCCCATGTTGCAGAAACGCTCCATTCTCTGTGGTTTTGTAGATATAGTTGAATTTGTTGTTTTCGACCGCATTACGTTTGCATTGAACTGTACACGAAATATCACAGTAATTCCTAACAAAACTGTGCACCACGTTCGTTGGTTGGCTATTCATCTGCATTATATGTTCAGCCTGTTGCTCTGATTGATTTTCTTGTGGAAAAGGGTATACGTTTTCAGCTGGCTGTGCCTACCTACGGTATGGTGTAAGCATGGTTAACACATCCCACTCTGTCAGTAACAACGTGCGTATTTTCCTGTTTATTGCTTCCTGACTATTCTTGAACATAGGTTATCGTGTGTACACGAGTCAATGCCCATTTATCTGACAGGAAATGACCATATTTGATATTGGTTATTTATCCGACGAAGACATTGATCCCCACTTCTACCACTTCAGCCACGACTCTTCTATCTTCGTATCATGGAGGATTATGATTCAGATGATTGTTATTCCGTTTTCGCCAGCTGCAGAATCCGCTGAAGGCTGCCAGTATATCATCTCATTTTCCTCCAGAACTAAAGGAGATCATTATAACTTGACCCCAACTGCCTAGGTACACGTTTATTCCGAATTCTACCGCTTTGTGCTCATCAACGTTGAGCATAGCTCAGTAAAACCATAGCTCAGGACGGAGTAGCCAATAGTGTGAACGCATAATACATACTCAGGCGTTGATCATAGCTCAAGTGAACTGGACTGAGCAGCTACTAGTGTGAACGCAAATCATTTAAGATACTACGTTATCTGCGGGTGGCCTTCCTTGATCGGCTCCGAGACGGCCTACGTGTTTGCATCGCTGTCGACCTAAATCGAGTTTTCTGAAGTGCAGAAAGATTAAAAGAACTTATCTTTCGACGAAAACCATAGTAACACATTCACATATCGAGCCCACTG
This sequence comes from Paragonimus heterotremus, assembly GCA_013368495.1. Taxonomy (NCBI): domain Eukaryota; kingdom Metazoa; phylum Platyhelminthes; class Trematoda; order Plagiorchiida; family Troglotrematidae; genus Paragonimus; species Paragonimus heterotremus. Next base: position 19,726 of record LUCH01008377.1, on the reverse strand, counting down.
ATGTCAGTAAGATAGCTCAATCATCGCACCCACCCGTCCGTATACACACTTAAAGATCCAGTTTTGTCACCCCAAGAGCTCCACGGTTTCCAGACCACGTGTCATCGATGTAGTCTGATGTTAATGGCACTTCAGCCCGGGCGAGTGCACCATCTTAGGCAGGTATATTGTTCGGCGTGTTTGTAATTCAGGTTTTGAATACAGGTTTGCAGCCCTGGGGCCAAGGGTGCATGCTATGATGAGGCTGTTGTAGTGTCTGCAATGGGCTCGATATCTGAATGTGATGCTTTGGATTCCGTCGGAAGGTTATTTCTTTCAATTGTCCTGCATTTTCCAAAACTGGATTCGGGTTGCGAGCTGTGCAAACAACTATCGGCAGAGATGTGGAACATGTAAGCGACATAATTCCGTTCGAAAAGAATCCATATTTGAAAATACCCGGTTTATGCTAGAGGAAGCATTCCCAATTTTGGCTACGCTAGGCATTCAAGAACAGCATAACAGTCCTGACGTTAATGGTGGTCTGACCTCGGAACAGACAATATGCGATCAGCATATTATTCCTCATCCAAGGACGTGTTAGAGTAAGCCGATTAGATTGTTTAATTCTTTCGCTTTCAGCCGACTGTTGGAGAGCCTACAGGGTTTCGAATGAAACAGCTCATTACGAGCACTGGACGATCACTGGTTCAATTTCGTGGATCCTGGGAACGTGATCCTCTCGAAAAATATGGACAATCTTTTGTCCTTTGCTAAGAGGCACTTTCATGCTATATTTGGGTCAAACGAACGACAGTTCCAGTCACAAATTCAGGATATCATTCGGCGGAAACGAAATCCCGCAAAAGTGATCGGCAGATTGCTGTTCACCTTGTCTCATACGGAAATATTGTGAATTACATAATATACGTCGACAATGTTACACACATTTGTTATTCCGATTCATATACCTCGCGTTGATATTGGTAGCTACTCCGTCCGGTTGACTTAAGCCATGATCAACGCTTAATTATGCCGCATTTATTTACCTTAATAGCTACTCCGTCCAGCGGACTTGTGCTGTGATCAACGCCTAAATATGCAGTATGCGTTTACACTAGTAGCTCCTTCGTCAAGTTCAGTTAGGTTGTGATCAGCGCACTCGTCCTACCTTACAAACTATGCCGAACCCTTCACTGTGCTGAACCACATAGGCGAAAGATTGAAGTCAATGGGGACGACAACGTGGGGGTAGAATTTCGAATTGTGTATTTGATAATTGTGGATAAATATGCATACTGTTTCCAGTTTTTCCAGCATAGAATGTAGCCTTCGACTCTCATGTGTTATGGGTGTCCTCCAGGATGATTGAAACAGTGTATCAGATGAAGTCTTCATCATCATGTCGTTCATCGCATCTGATATCTGTAAGAAATCTATGTACGCATATATGAAGGAACTCACTTTCTTCAGTCATATCAGCAGGATAACCGTTCCAAATGATGTTGATTAGCGCTTTCTTCGACCCGTGTGCAGGTGAAATATCGTCAGAGGACCAGATGTGAGTTGTGTACGTGACTTGCTTCTCATAATCACTGGGGAAATGCGGACAAAGTCTGAAGTAGAGGGAACGGAGAAAAATAAAGATTGCAAATGCGCAGTTAAAATCAGCTCAGATTGAGGCAGGTTGTCACAGAGTGGACACTCGTTTGTCTGTCATTTGGGGTAAAAAATCAGCTAATGGGCATCACATTAGCTGTCCACCTGTATGGCGTCACCGCAATGTTCACACGGCGGTCCTGTTTAGGCTCCTTCACCTGCCTCGGCTGCATACCGCTTGCAGCTTAGCCCATGGGGAGGTGGTATAAAGGTAAGCCAGTTTTAGCACTTTCCACTATCTTACTGGCAAAGTCATCGATGGTGTTAAAGCAAGCCACCGCCGTGCGGCCGTTGCAGTCATATAGTTTTTCAAGTACATGGTGCAGCCTCTTTTAGTGACGGCTGGAGTTGGCTGCAGCAAGCGGCCGGAGCTGCGGGCCTACCAATCGTCGGATTGGTAAGTTGTACTCCGTCAGCCACCGCTCATGAATGGGGACATGACGTTTATAAATTGAAATGAAAACTGAACAAGACCTTACCGTAGGGACAGAAATGTTCCCCGAACACCGGCAGAACGTGTACACATGGAAGCTGCATTTTACGGAAAAAGGACGTTCACCTGTGCCCTATACGCTATTCACGACGTAAGCCTCGTCATCTTGTTGCACACAAAGCTGCCATGTTCAAGGTGATTACTAGAGAACCGCCTACTTTGCACCCATATACCGTTTTGAAAGGGAATCGTGGAGTCCGTCCGTTCAGATGGTCTCGGGTAAGATTACTTGCGAATATGGTCATTTTGTGAGGAATGTTCTTTACGTATCAGTCAACATCCACAACCTCACGACGGTCACACCCATAGGTGGTTTCTGTTTAAAAATCCCGCGGCAGCCACACGCCGCGGATCCATATTTTCTGAATAACGACGGTTAGGAAGTATCTTGGGTGCGTTCTGTTCTGCAACCATCCGTTTGCGTTCTTTAGCCTATTGTTCGTTTGATTGCCGAAGTGGACAACATCGCTCTGCGCATGGATGGCCCACTTTAGCTTGATATGTAGCCATTTACACAACAGATAATTCGAAAACTTCTTAACGGTTCGGCCGAAGATATACAAATCACGTTGTCGCCTGCGGTAGACAGCTTGTCAGTGCAACTTAGTATCTTTCACTGCCTACCGCAGCCATCAGGTAGGAGAGACAGTGACTGCGAAGACAGTTTGTCTTCTGACAAATATGACGAACGAATTTTATTCACTTATATGCTCGCGTGCGGCATCACGTACATGAAGGTAACACAGCATGATGTCGCAGCCGAACATCACATGGGATGCCCTCATCCGCGCAGTCGTCTTCCCCCTGACAAATGTTTTCACAGCAATCTGCTAGCCCATCGTTTCCCGAAAAATTTCTAACAGTCTACGTAATGAAGCATGCTTCTCATCACGAACGCACCGGTAGATCACGGACCGGCCGTGTCCCATACCGCCTGTTACGGGGAACTGATATAACTTCCAACTTCAAAAGTTTGAGGAAATACACAATGACATACTTGTGTCCGTTTGTCTCGTGAGTGGCGTTCACATTCAATACATGCAGGAAAAGTAGAAATAGTTCAATCCGCATTTGCTAGGCGAAGGTGACATGCGCATATCTGTTATCTTCATCCCTCGTGGTGCGCACCACATCTATCGCACTAATCAGCGGCAGCACCAAATCACGGTTCTCTAATGTTCCGTGACCACCCTTACACAGCACACTCGCTTGACATCGCAGACTTTAACTTGTAGCAGATGTATCCAACTTCAGCGTTTGAGATGAACTTCTCTTGAACATCCATTATGTACTGCTTGATGTCAGCGGTTGTTGTGTCATACCGAAACTGATTCCTGTATTCATTCAATTCACTGATGGTGAGTGAACGATTCGTAGGATGGGACTCATATGGCAGGCGACTGATCGGGTGGTTATCCTCCAACTCGTAAGAGGTCACAACCAGACAAGCATCTCGTCGGACAACATGAAATCGTGATCCGCAACGTGTATCACGAGAGCCGATTTGTGAAACTGACGACAGTTAACCCACTAGACACGTCACGCGCCCATGCGTACACTCCAACGCCTTTTATACTTCGTATAACGATAATAAATCCGCACGTTTTTCAGAAGTCCCTATCACCATACCTTATCATACTTCAAAGCAGTTCTCGAAATACGGCTCGCCTGACGAACGTAAATAGCGTGAAGTTCGCGTTCCTCAAACATCGTCTTGGAAGTCGCAATATAGTCCATTTCCTGCAAATAAAAATAAACAACTTGAAACAAAATAATAAACAAGTGTCAAAAATTAAAAATAAATTGAAAACAACTTCAGCCTACTTTTGTTAAAATTGCCACACGTGAACGACCAAAACAACAGCAGCCATATCGATTTCCGAAAACCAATTACGATAAGGCCGTTTTCAATTAATAGTCAGTTAAAACAAGGAGAAATGAGTCCATGACACAGATTTCGATTATGTCAATTTCTGCACCAGGTGACAAGCTAATAAAACGATTTTTCTGGGAAAATGTTCTTCCTCAGCACGATAGCCCAGAAGCTCACGGTCTACGACTAGCATTCATGCTGGAATTATCCTGTACCTCCTTGTTTTAGCCAGTTCGCAGATTCTGTAGCCTAGTAGATTATTATCGTCGACTCATTCCGCAGTTAGCGCATCTTATGCAGCCGATGACCGATCTTCTCCGTGGAGACGATCGTGTATTCTTTGGATTCCTCCGATAGACATCTCCCCGGGTAAATCAGACATCTTGACTGTATTTTCCAGTTTACGACAGACATACAGCATGTCTAGGGTGTCCTCAATCCTGTTAATGATGTTCTCTCACGTGTACATCAGGTGGGCGTTTCCATACTCATCCCTCTTGATTTGGCCGTTGTGACTGTTGCACAAACGGCCGACCCTGAGATAGGGCAACCTTGCCAACGTAGCTCACTCAAAATACACCCTGTTCCCTCAACTTCCTCTGAGGATGCTATCCTGTGTGATGTTTCGCATGGCGTACTTGGGCCTACAATGCCCCTTTTTCGTCGTGCAGTGTTCAGCGCGCTTCACAACTTGTCACACTCCGGCATACCTGCTCCAGTGAAGCTTATCACTGAACGCATTGTATAGTCTGAAGTACATCACGACGTCCAAAACTGGGCTCGCGGCTGCATGAGATGTCGACGTGCTAAGGTTCATAGGCATGCTGTGAGCCCCATCAATGTCTTCCTGGCACCCGACGCACGTCTACTTCACGTTCACCTCGATCTCGCCGGACCGCTACCACCTTCTAACGACTTCAACTTTCTTCTTGATTTCTGTCGGCCGTCTTACTAGGTGGCCGGGGGCAATCCCACATCCCGATTGCGCTTCCGAAACGGTGGCTCGCGCCCTTTTGCAACGTTGGGTAGCTCAATTTGATTGTCCGGTTTTGGTGACTACCGAACGTGGTTCCTATTTCGTGGGATCTTTCACAGATCTTCTTGATGCCTTTGGGCGCAAGAAAATACCCACTAACACCTTTCATCTGGAATCCAACAAGATGGTGGAACGTTTTCATCGTCAGCTAAAAGCAGCCGTCAGTGAGCAGCTGAATCTTTCCTGGCAAGCGGCGTCACCGCCAGTCCTCCTTGGGTTGCTTGACACCGTGAGAATTTACTCGAAGGCCATGTCGTTTCAACTCTTCCATGGTTGCAACATACGTTTGCCCAACAAATTATTTTCACCTTTGGCAACCAAGCTTGTCTATGACGGAGGGTATGTAGCAAATGCGACGGGTATGTCCAATGTAACCATAAGAGCACTCGTCACCCATGTACTTGCACGAGAAATTTTATTTTTGCTCTCAAGTCTTCATACGCGCAGACAGCTCTCGCTAACCTCTTCAGCCGCCATATACAGGTTCTTTTCGCGTGTTATAGCGAAGCGAAAGGTTTTTCACCATTAAGCGCGATGGCAAACGCGAGGTCGTTCTGGTTGATCGAATGAAACCCGCGTTCATTGTAGGAGAGGCACCCAGTGTCGCACCTACACCCGCAGCCCCGCCGTCCCACTCTGAACTTCTGTCGTACGCACCTGATTGCAGCCCCACACCTTCCCCCAAACTGCGTGACGGACAGGGTAGACGCGTGCGAAAGCCGATAAGGCTTGCTGCATATGATGGTGTTCTCTACGTATAAAATGCTGGTTTATCGTAACTGTCCTGTTGCCATTATTTAAAGTCATTTTTCCGTATAAACTAACATATTTTGCTACTTTCTCTCAAGCGTGACATTGGAACAACTGGCTTGCAATATTATTGAACTTATTGGAGGGCGTCATACCCCCAACAGACTCAAACGGTTCGTCAACAAGGTGAGCTTGCTTTTATGCCTGGTACACATATTCCACCATTCATTCAGTTTTAGGTCACTAAGACTTGGCGCAATGGAGAGGCAACTCCTGACAACCATTTTTCAGCGCTGGGTGAAACCATCTCTTCTTTTTTCTCACTTGTAAATCTTTCGGGGTTAGGTAGCCCACTGCAATAGAGGCGCACCGAAGGTTAAACTATCCAAAGAATCTAAATAACAGACTGAATTAACGCACTGTCAGTTCGCGACCGACCATCTTATGGACTTTTTCCTCTATTATTCTTCTCTGCTTCCTAGTAGCTGAACATTTACCTAGCAGTGGACATTGAATTTTGGTTACCCCATTGTTGCACATCGATATTGTCTACCGAAGGCTCCTGTTTATCCTAGTAACATTCTGGGAGAAGTTCCGTAGCGGCTTCCTAGAACAGCTCAATTTTTGTTGACATTTTGTTGTACAATCTGATACCTCCTAAAGGAGCATATTCGTTTAGCCTAATTTTATGACATTTTTCCGTTAGCGTAGAACTCAGTTCACCTTTCTGTTCTGCGCATTACACGCGGGGGCTTACTGTCTGTATATTTTCTTGTTCCTCTGTCGTGGCAATATACGGAGTACTGTGCCGTTTGTTGCTTTCTGAGTTATTGCCGTTGGGTAACTCGTCGAATCTCCAATGAGACATTTTGAGAACGTCCCCGTAGCACTGGTCAGACCTGTATTTCTATGGTTCATGGTTGAACTTTGCAGAAGATCAGGAGGGCATATTCAGACTATCCGATATGAACGATCACATGAATGTAGCACCATTGGAATGCTCAGGAATACCGCTGTGGGACTTCTTGGTTTCACTTTTGAATTGCCTCGATGATTTCCCGGCCTATACTGCTACCTTGGCGAGGTGCTCCGGCCTGTTAACAGTTTTGATCCGGCGGGCTATGCTGATTAGGACTCCGTTCCTTCCAAATGCAACCTTGTCAGAGAGGCCAAAGGGAAGCAGTCTGACGAAGAGCACTTACACTCATAGGATTGTATGTCGCACCACTGACCATGTAGGAGTGCTTAGATATCCAGTCCCGGTCCTAAGAGCATACAGCAGAATTATTTTTACAGTTGCGGCACTGCCGTCCTCCGTATTAGGAAAAAGTGTGTTAGAAAGAGCACTCCGATCACCCAACGGTTGACCGTGACCGTCGCCGTATTATCCTATACAGTCGCAAAACATCTGTTATCTCTCGAAAGCCCGATGTAGCTTCGAGTACATCCAGTGCGCGCAGCATTGCCCAGAATGAGACATCAATCTCTTATTCACTGTGCCCTCGGGCTAGGCGAGCACCTTGCTGCCAAGTGAGTCAGGCTCTTGAATCACTGGCTCATGAGGGGGTGCCCCAAGAAAACCCAGTACTCTGTTGTCTCGCAGCTCAAACTTTTCGGCCAAAGACTCGGTGTGGCGTCCCTCAAGTGAACCCCCTTCGGCTGCATAAACGACCGGGAAGTATCAGAAGTAATCGTTCTCCTGACATCGACATTATTCACCTAACATAACTCCATCCTACTACTTCACACACATCCCACGTCTTCTAACTCCCAGTGACCTTCTGGTGATAACTGTTTTCTGAGGCCAAGACGACGTGTAAACATTGGCGCCTTTAATGTCCGCACTCTCCGACTTGTCAGTCAGCAAGCTGCTCTGGCAAGTACTCTCTCAAGTCTGAGTATTGATGTGTGCTGTGTGTCGAAGACGCCAGTCTATCATTCTAGCGCGGTTATCCATTTTACCTCACCTCTAGATAACTGTCGATCCAAGCATTTTTCTGATAGATGTGAACAGTGGTGGTGTTGTTCGTGGCTCGGGTTGATGGTTTTGGTATTGGTATGTTCGCCGAGCTTGGCATTTAGGTTGCAAACGTTTCATCACCAAGCGAGGTGACATCATCAGTGCGTAATCGTTTCACCAATCTCCACGCTCAAAAAACTATACGCTAAAACGATTACGCACTGATG
>LUCH01008376.1:10639-20985 GCA_013368495.1 Paragonimus heterotremus | reverse complement strand
CAATTTACAGAGAAATATTTCGGCACATATATTGTGCACGATCTTCAATCTTTTGTTGCTTAAACTCCTTAAATTACCTGAAGTCTCAGTTTCAACTACCTCGTAAAGGCATTTTTTTATTCGAAATATCGCAATCCCTTAACGTCCCTGATAAAAATGTTTAGCATATTGAAACAAACTTATTCTATGTAGCAAAATAGGCTCATTTCATGTTTTCTAAGACACTCCGTCAATTAACATTCACAATTTATTGAAACCCACTTTTTATCGGTCCACACAAATGCGCATTCACTCCCTGCGGATAGTTTTCAGCACCCCCAAGCGTGCGACTGATGACACATTCAGACAGGGTGCAACGACGTCCAAGGCAATTAATCGGGTCCAGCTGGGTGTGTAGCTCCGTCCTGTCGCATCACACCGGAGCATGCCATTCTACCTCCTGAAAACACCAACGACATAACGCAGAACATCATATTCGCCGACTTGATCAATTTAACAGTGGATCCTGACAGTTCCAGCAACCTGCTTTACGAAATGGCGGCCCTTTCGTGGAGTTAACTTCCAAACAACAACATGTAGATAAATGTGCCCATAGTGAGCCAAATAAAACGTCTAGATCCCAACCAATCAACGTGGTAGCTAAATCGGAAAGACAGGCTCAGACCGCCTACCAGTCAGACATACGCCGGTATTCCAACTTTAAACTCATCCCAAAGGAACCCAAAAACCGGTCATCAGTGAAGCACTGGCTTTAACAAACCCTCCTCAATTCACTATCCTACGAGTCGCTCGTACTTAACTCCTCCGCATTACAAGGGAAAAATAAGCATGTGATCCCATACCCACACCCAGGGCAAAAAGGATGTGTTTGTTACCAACCCCCTATCTTCGGCCTCTTCCCAACAATAGCAATCTCTCGCGTGACACATCTTTTAAAGCGAGACTTAACCAGAACCTCACTATTCCCACCAGAGTTGCTTATCCCACTCTTAACGATCCTTTTAATGCGAACAGCCCACATAGTATCAATGCTCATATAAATGCAACCCGTGATACCTTCTCTGATAACGTGCATGTAGATATGACCAATCCATTTCAACCTTACCCTTTTTTATTCCGTCACACACCGTTTAAACCTCCCCTGCCCAGTCCGCCTCCCGTATCCCCACTGCCCCACCACACCCTACTGACACTTTTCCAAGGTTTTCTGTCATGGACTCAGACGCAGGCGACGTTCCATTAGTCATCGATGTGCAAACCATAACCGCATCAGACCAAGGGTCGTCACCAAAGTCTCTGAGTCACAAAGACTCTTCTGTTCTGGACATTTTTAAAGGCCTGGAAATGATGTCGAATAAGGAACATGCACCAAGCTTATTGCTTTTGAATGCACGCTCACTGGTCAATAAGATGCACATTTTTAGATCCTTCATCTTTTTGTATAATCTTTGCGTTATTCAGGTCACTGAAGCTCGGTGTACCCCTGAGACTTCAAACACAACTAAATGTTATTTGCTATCATATGTTCCGTAAAAATCGCGGCACAGGACGTGGCGGTGGATGTTTAATTTGCTTAAGGGAGAAATATTCCGCGACCATACTCGACGACTCGTGTCTTGATAGAATTAACGACTCACTGTGGCTGTCAGTATCAACTGAATCCTGTGAACTCCTCTTAGGATATGTCTACAGAACACTTAACGCCACTCATGACGACATGGCCTGACATGGATTGAATTGCGTATCAACACTGCCTACACAATATAAAATAATTGGTGGAGATTTCATTGTGCTCAATACCTCTTGGGCCTCTATCACAGCCCCTGTAGATCAGTCACAATTTCTCGCATTCGTCCTAATAAATGGTTCGCGCCGGCACGTTTTAGCACCCACAACACTAGACCACACTTTAGACCTCATTTTTACGACAAGTGCCTCTTCTGCTACAACATCCGTCCTAGAACAGTTTCCAGGAAGTGATCACAAAGTGGTCAACTTCATGTTTGGCCTAAAAGCTGTAAAAATGTCGATACAATTCATCGACCGGAACATGTTCACCAATGTGTTGAGATCCTTGGAGTGGAACACATTCTTTCTGACCTCTGACCCTAGTATTGCAACCAAAGTATTTAATGAAAACTTCAGGTTTTGTATGAATATCTTAGCCCCGGAAAAATCGAAACGCCATGATGTTTGTGGTAAGAACAGGGTTCTCACCCCAAAGAAGCACTGTGAGCTCAAAAGTCTGAAATCACGACGCCGAGGAACACATGGTTTCTCCCTCACTACTCAAATACATAAAATGTTTGACAGTATAGAAAATAGAACCAAGATGCTCCACCTAAATAAGGAAAAACGTGCGCCGCACAGCAAAGAGAAGAGCCCTGAGTTGATTCAGTCATTGAAACGCAGAAACTGTACAAGAGACCCTACTATCTCAATAGTTACACTATAGAATAAAACCATCGTAGATGATCCTGTAACAATCTCCTAGGCCTTCAATTAGTATTTTGCTGCCTCCCTCAACACTGAAGAAAATATATTGTCTCCACCTCTCCCTGTAAAAACAAACATGTTCCTAAGCCACGTTACTGTTGATACAGTAAAAATACGTTCTCAGTTAGCCGCTATCAAACCCTCCCATCTTCCTGGTCCAGAGGGTATTCATCCTGTTGCTCTCACACACGGAGTGGATGACATACCGCCCACTTTGTTTAATATTTACACACTTTCTCTATCATTAGGCTCTTTCTCTCTCCAGTGAAAAATGTATATAATTCAGCCCCGTTACAAAGAGGGTTCGCGACAAGACATCAACAATTATCGTCCCATTAACCATACTTTAATTTGCTTTAGAGTGTTGGATAGGACAATAAAATGTCGCGGGGTTGAATTCTTATCATTACAAAATCTTATAAACCGCTTCCAGCATGCGTTCCTCAGCATACGTTCGTGCATGACGTGTCAGCTGGAATTCTGTAATCATGTTACAAAATCTGCTGATTCAAGGAATGCAATTATTCTTACACTTTTGGATATGCAGAAAGCTTTTGATCGTTTGTGTCTCATAAGCGCCTTCTGATGAAAATGGCATCTATCGGTATACGTGACCCATTACTCAGCTTGTCCGCTTCAAACATTGTGGACCGCACACAAACAGTGAAAATAGGAGATAACGGCTCATTGCCCAGACCAGTCACCAGTGGAGTGATTCAAGAGGGCGTTCTGGGACCGCTACTCTTATGTATGTAAATGATGTGTGTAAAGTTATCAAGCGTGGCAAACTGTTCCTATTCACTAATGACATCAAACTTGTTAATACCTTTCCTCCTTGCGATCTCAATCCTTCTTTAGGAAATATACGGGAGGACTTCATCTGACTAGTGTCTTGGCGTCAAACTTGGCTGATGAAATTCTCAGCCAATAAGTCCACCATCGTCACACACGGTTGTCATGTACCAGAGGGCTTTATAAAGCTGGATGGTCATGGTATTTCAACTGCCAACTCAGTCCGCGACCGGGGTATACGTTACTCAAACTCATTCAATTTCGCTCAACATATATCTTTCCTAGTTGCTAAAGCTAGACTAATGATTAGATATACTGGACGCTCATTCTTCCTTCCTGCACCTCGACTACAACTTTATAAGCTGTGCATACGCCCCCCATTCGGGTACTGCACGTTCATATATAGTCACTTGCGCAAGTCTGATAGGCTAGCTCTGTAAAGTCTCCAGCGTGCATTTACGAAAGGTTTAGTGGGTTATCCGTCTTCTTTGAACTACAGAAAACGCTGTCAAACGCTTGAACTGGATCCTCTTTGGCTACGGCGTCTCAAGCTGAACCATGCGCCCATGTATAATCTAGTTTATAGCAATAAATTTACCGTCAAACTCGTGACCCGCCTTCATCGTGGCTCAAAATACAACATCAGGAACAAAGAGTTCACTTTGACAACTCTCAAATTCCGTAAAATACTGCGTTCAGAATTTTTTCTAGTGAAATATACCTACATTTGGAACGAACTTCTACATGCAATTAGAGCCAGTTATAATATACATCAATTCAAACGAAGCCTAGAAACCTTTCTGACACTAAGGAACGTCGTGTCTAATTTCAAACTCTGCCTGCCTGAAGACGATATCTTTGAAAACGGGCCTAATAACATCTAAACATGTTATCTAATCTAAAAACACCTGAGGGGAAACCTATGCCACATGTTGCAACGCCACACACACTTCATACTGGTCAAGGATATCAACTTCACCATTCGAGGTATTTATTAATTTCGAAACTTATTATTTCTCCAGCAGGATAGATCTCGTACATAGTTCTGCCAAAAACCTGTAGCTGAACAACAAAACCATAGCTAACACATGGTAACATTATACACACCCCGTTAGTAGTAACAAAACCATCCTGGTACACCCTTACTCCATACTTAATGATTACCAGTTGTGTACAGTTATTGAATACTATGCAATAGCTGTGCACGTTAAAAGTGTCTGCAAAATATCTATGTAACTTAGCCTATTCGCCTCATATGATTACATACAAATATGTTCCTCATTCTATCCTAATAGACCACCTGACAATCTTTCCGAGTTGCTAGTCATCTTTCTCATTCTACGTAACGGCCGCATATACTAAATCGACATCGGAATTCGCCTGTAGTCATATGCTAGGAAAAACTGTAAATCGAACTCTTTACGCGTTATACGAAAACAGTTGCTTGTTACAGGTATATATTTCATTTACTAACCCAAAATTATAAATTTTATATAAAAGGTTTGGTCAGATAATATCGGATTCCATTATTAGTCATACTTCACATGATCATTTCACGCTCTCCTGGTCATCACGCAATCTTGCTTTCCATTCTTGATTCCACGATAAATTCTAACACGAGACAACATTCCACAACCTCCGGACAATCAAAATTTCATACTGGTTGGACAACTCGCGAGGTCTGTGAAATTCCGTCGATTTCAAGGAAATAACTGAATCCGGACCAGAAGATCGTCCATTTTTCCGGAAAAATTGGGACAGTCCTATCTTCCTTCATCATCACAAAAGTTCATACACATTTTCCCGGAACCGTCTACGTCAAATGATGGCGAAACTCTTCCACTGTTCATTTCCTCCATCCGGGAAAGTCTTTTTTTGGCATGACCTTGAACATAAGGCCAACGTTAATCTTGTGGAGCGAAAATTGATGTAGCTGCTCAGCAGTTTCAGTGAACATTGAAAAGTTTGGGAACTATCGTTTAAGACGCAAGTAGGCCAAATGCTTCTACATAAATCAGAATTTTTTTTGTATTACATTGTCTGGTTTGTGAATTTATTCCCATAATTGGTGTATTGTACAATTAACAGCTATGTGTACCGTATGCGTTTCACGGTAAAGTGTGTGTAAGGGCCACGCACATCTGTGCGTGTTTCTCAGAGATTCGTTGAGAAATATACCATTATTATAATTAACGACTGAAAATAAAATAACAAATAAATGACAAGCATGAAAAAGTTAACTGATAACAACCCCAGCATTTTTGTGTTAACATTGCCGCGCACAATCGACCACAACAGCAACATCCATAACGATTTTCGGTAAACAACTACAATGAGATGGTTTTTAGTCAAAGGTCAATTAAAACAAGCAGTTATGAGTCCACGACGCAGGTTCTGACGGCTTCAATTTCCGAATCAGGTACCGAGCTAGTGAAACGATTTTTTCCAGGGTAATAATTTTCCCGGACGCGACAACTCAGAATCTCACGGTCTACGGCTAGCATTCATAGTGCTGTAGATGCAGGCCACAATTCTGGTAGCTTCGCCGTCCGGACTCGTGAGCCATTTTGGTGCGGCTGCCTACCTAGATGACATTATAGTCATGGGTCACGATGTAGAGTGTCTGAAGCAGAAGCCGGACCGAGTCCTTACTCGTTTGGTTGAGCGTAGCCTCCGAGTTAACGCCGACGAATGCAGCTTTGTAATGTCCAACATCAAATACCTTAACTTTATTGTGGACAAAGGTGACCGACAACCTGAATCAGCCAGCGTAAAGGTCATACAGAGAATACCGCCTCCAACGGGTGTCAACTCTACGGTCTTTCCTAGGGTTGGTCAACCACCAGAGTTCCTTCCTCCCGAAACTCCGTCGAATCCGGACGGTAACAAACAGTTTGCTAATTAAGTGCATCAGGTGGGAGTGGTCAAGAGTATGTCAGCGATCTTTTGATCCCATCAAAGCTCTGCTGACTTCAGTCCTTTTGCCTACACATTACTGTTCGACGCTACCACATGTCGTGGCCGCTTGGTCCGACTCCTGCTTCAGACACTCTACATTGTAACCCATGACTATAATGTCATCTAGGTGGGCAGCCGCACCGAAAACATCCGTAAGCATCGTATTCGTCACTGGTTGGAAGATGGTTGATGCTGCCTTTACGCCGAATAGCAAGCGGTTGGATCGATAGAGTCTCTTGTGGGTGTTGATTGTTAACAATTCCTTGGACTCTCCGGCAACTGGCAATTGCAAATCAGTCTTGGTCAGTTCGAGCTTCGCGGAACTTCCTGCCGTTCAGCTTCGTGAAGAGATCCTCCGGTGTTGGCGAAGGATACTGATGTGTCTCAAGTGTCAATTATAACCGTGGAGTAGCTTGCACAGAGCCGTGTTGTTTCGCCTGCCTTCACCACGACAATAGGGGCAGCTCACGCTTAATTGTTTACCGATACAATTACTGCAGCTTCCTGAAGACGCTCCAGTTCTGGCTCAACAGTTGTCAGTGCAGCGCAGGTTGCTGTACGTTTGGGTCGAAATACCGGCTCCGTTCTAGGATGAAGAGATGAGGCTGCCTTCGTTTCAGTTCACCAGCCGAGTTCTTCCATGAAAACATCCGAGTGTCTCTGCTGAGGGACGTTCGTAAGTTGACGCTGGACTATAGCAATCATCGTGGACCTTTGCTGAGCTTGATTTCGGTTGCAGACTTGGAGTAATTGCCTGTAAAATAAGTGCAGTCTATCGATCCAATCTTGTCCAAGGACACCCAGGTCAGGTCTGGGAGTAATGTAGCAAGTAGCCCTGATTGATGATCCGTTAAGGGCTGCAGCGCACTGGACCTCGCCAATGATGAGCAATCGTTCACCAGTAACGCTCAGAGCATGTTGAGTCGTCAGGCGCATCGCAGGTTCGCCAATCAGGTGCCATGTACAATCACAGAATAATATGATATCGGATGCTCTATCGAGCCGTTGTTCGACCGGCTTGCCACTGATAAAGAAGAATGGGTGCTTCCTGTGCGTTAAGTGGTCATCGTTTCTTTTGCCGAGAAGAATCTGCGTTCTCGAAAAACGGGGTGTGTGTGGCCTGCGGGAGTTCTGAGTGAACAGGTGCTGGTGCTTCTTGAGACGGCAATGGTCTTCTTTATGGCTCTGTCGGGAGCAGCGGACGCACCGATGCTGTTTTAATGGACAATGCCATCCGTCGCATTGCCAACAGAGTGTGGGAATTCTCCCTTGGTTGTTGCGTTCCGAGGTTGGTGCACCATTAACTGGGATGCTTGAAAACACTGCGTGGATGGTTGAGCGACTGCTCTGTTCGATCATAGTTGTGTCATGCTTCAGATTCCTCAGGCGCTTGCATTCGGCAGCAATATATTGCGTGGTGATTTTGGGACATTGTTCTAAGTTCGCCAAAATCCTGGTTCCGGTATCTGCTTCCTGTGGTGTCCGGAGTCCACAAGCGAGAACCACACATTTAAATTGAGCTTCGATCATAGCACGAAGTTCTAACCGTTTGCATCCACGACTAACTCCTCCAGCGTACGTCATCTGGTCCTCATCTGCTGACTTCATGAGCTTCAGGCACCGACAGCGTATGTTAGACAGAGGCAAGTGGTCGTCGAAAATTTGGGTTAGTGTTTGAGTGGCTTCGTCGAAGCCGAAATCACTTGGATTCTCCGGCAAGGTTAAGCTAATGTACCATTGTGTTCTGTGTTACCCAGTTTGAGTGACGGAAGCTTCATTTTCCGAGAGTCGTCGGTGTCCGACAGTTCTCCATTACAGGCATCCCCACATGTTTTGATCCAAAACTTGAGCGTTGTGTCAATTACAGGATCGGAACAAAACTCATTGACTGAGTTGATTAGAGATTATGCTGCAAGGTTGGAGGATTCATTGGATTCTGATGATGGCAGCTGCAAAGCCAGCTTCTGCGTAAGTGTTTCAATCAGTTTTAAGTGAGCCTGCTCGAATTGTTCCTACTATTTTTGATGGAGGATTTGCATCCGCGCGAACGTCAGGGACATCGTGAGTCTTCCCGTTGTCACATGCTGTAAACCCTCGGAAGAATACGCTGGTTGGTCCTAGATATAGTAGAGTGCTTGATAGAAATCGGATTCTCCTCCTGACAACAATTACCACGGAAAATCTTGGTCTCGAAAATGCCGCGACTGTCTCCGCAATTTGCTTCCAGGACAAACCAACAGACGCATGCAAACAAACAGCTTTGTTTTGCTTTAACAATGCGTGCGACAATGTTAAAATCACAAGGTTTTTATATGTTGCATAGCGATCTAAAAACATTCTCAAATCAGAAAATTGAAGAATATTTAATGAAAATGATAGTTAAAGTCTGTGACCCACCAATGAGCACAGCGGAATAAAGTTCTGATAGGTAAAAAATGCATAATTAGCTTTTACGCTACCATTTACAACTATACTGCTGAGGCTGACTGAAGAACAGTGTTCAGACATCTAGGCAGAATTCGGGCGGTAGCTTGTTCAGGGAGATGCTGTCACGACTGCAGAATAACAAATGGCGGCCAGTAAACGGGGGAATGTCGTAATACCTGGTAGTTCTGAACTGTTTTTGAGGGGAAAGAAACGACGATCAAATGTACTTGAACATCATTTGGAAAGTGTTTTCTATGTAGGAACTAACAGGCGTTACTTTGGGGGCGCAGTATTGGTATGGAGATAGAGGTATTTTACCAAGAAATCATGCAGAAAACCTAGACCGGCTATTTGAAGTTTGCGCACCCTTTCTATCATGACGACGATCTTGAAGAAACCTGGGACATGAAGAAAAAATAAATTAACAAATCTGGGATCCTCCTGGATTTGTTCAGACTTCTCTATTCGTATAAGGCTCTTTCACTGCTTGTCGAAGGCACTGTATACTGAGCGCCGTCCCAACTAAGTTTTCCGTTGTGCTGCAGTTGGGTTCAAGACCATTATGCAGGAGGTGCCCGTGTATCACGACCAACTAACATGGCCTGGCAAATGAGAGCTCTATCGTTGGAAAACATTTGCACTTGCTTTTAGGCAAAGTCCCCGAAGGCCCCCAGGACGGGAGACTCGACTGTGAGGCACGACAGTAACTGGAAGCCAGTTACACAAAAACTGTAGCGTCAGTAACATCAACGCGAAACTGCTTATCGCGTTCGGTGATTAATCAACGCTTGTCTAGAACTGCTGATTTCCCCCGTGGGGATAACAACTGCCCTCTGGATGTAGTAGGAAATGATGCAAGGTGTGAAGTCTGGCAATCCACCGATGCTATTTTCAAACGTCTGATAGAAGGAACGATGCTTTTTTCGAAACGGTTAATAAGAAGGCGCTTGTAAAATGCGAATTCAATACAGTATTAATTGACAAAGCATATACGAAAGCTATGTTTCTCACCTCGAATACGGAAGATCCTCAAAAATCGAGCAAGCAATCTGTCTGCAACGAGATACACAACCAGGTACTGCTGAGTAATGGCGGACGACAAAGTGGAGCTGAGCTCAACAGAACAAATGGTCGTTGATTGGGACAGAGAAAAATGCCTGTTCACGGGCCAGAGAATGACAGGAAATATAAAAAGGTTTAATTTTAGCAGTCAGAAGTTTACAGGCATCCGACTAAATAACAATAAGGGGAACGGCAGCAGTGGTTGAATTAGGAATAAAGGTAATTATTGCAGTTTGGATAAGAAAGATAAAAAAGTGTGGGGGCACCTTTCGTTGATAATCAAATAAACACACCAATAATCTAACAGACACTAAGAAATTCAACTGTGCAAACGGTCCTCTCGTCTACGCGCGACTACGATCTCAGTGTGCCAAATTGGTCGAGATCAGTTGAATTTCCAGCAAAGCTTAGCTCAGCGTTTAGTCGGTCATCCCAAAGGTTCATATGAATTGCCTGTAAAAATCCGTAAAGTAGAGGCCGGGGTGTCTTCGATAACCGGCTCACAATAGCTCACGGGTCCGGACGGCGAAGCTACCAGAATTGTGGCCTGCATCTACAGCACTATGAATGCTAGCCGTAGACCGTGAGATTCTGAGTTGTCGCGTCCGGGA
>LUCH01008375.1:8462-22279 GCA_013368495.1 Paragonimus heterotremus | reverse complement strand
CGGCGCCTTCTATCGGGCGGTTTCCAGCCTGCCATTCGTCGTCCGTTGGCCGGATTTCGTTGAGCAATGACTCGTCCGGTCGCTCCTGTTTTCTGCAATCTATCCGTTGTGGGTTTTGACCGTATTCCACGACCGTGTCGAGATATTCCTCTAACTGTTGGAATAATCACGTTTCCGATCTGGTCGTCCTTCCTATTTTACCTGCTATACCTCGCCCGTTGGTCCGATCCAGTCGGTCCCGATCCGCTCGTTGCGGGTTTTTGGACGTACCTCCCTCCTGACTTGACGGATTCTGCCGAGTGTTGGAATATTTGCACCTCCGGCCAGATAATGCGTCACACAATTATGTCTACCTGACGTGTCTGCTGCAGTGTGTTAGAGGCAACGTCAGAGAACATAATCCCGGGTAGCTTCTAATTTGTTGATCGCTGAAGCGTGGGTTGATATAGTATGATGGAGTATTTCTTGAACATGGTAACGCAATAGGACTTATAAACGTTATGCCTCCCAATAAATAGGTACGAAAACGGACGAATAGTCCGATACTTACCTGGTGGTTTTCAAACTTCTGAAATATTCTTGAAATTTCCGTCGCTGTAGGAATAGTCGCCTGATGAGGGATCACGCTATGACAGAAGAGAAGACCAGCTGGACACAAAGACGCTTCAGGTAAAAGCACTCCTCCTTTATCCAGCATATTGATACTTACCAGGTGTGATAAACACAATCCATTATGGGGCAGATGCACACCAGGCTAACCGAATTAACTCGTACCAGTGGTGCATGGGAAAGCAGGCAAAAAGGTCAATCAGCGGAATCATTGTGGTCAAAATCAGCAGCAAGAAGGTGTCTAAACAGAATATTATTCAGAATTGACCATAATCTTCACATTTGCATCCAGCCCCTTTAGAAATGAAGCACAATACTCCTATCTCATTCTTGTTCGAGTTCGTCAGTAGTACACCTTGTGCACCATAATGAGGAAAAATGGGCAATGAGTAACTCGCACTGAACAATCATTTTGCCATCAGCTGCATGTTAGATAAGGCCTGGGTCACATCCAACGACCGATGGGGACTATCATGGTTAAGTAACAAACGACGTCATGGTAACAAACGTAACATATTTTAAGAAGGCGATTCAATCACCTTCGTAGGTAGTGGATTAATGGTAACACGATGCTGCGAACAACGTGTAATGCTCTGCTTTTCAATCACTTCGGGTATCCGTTATCATGACTGGTTTAACAGAAATAACATTTTTTTATGTCATGCCAGCTTAACACATCTAGAACAATATGTCTGATGTTATGAAACTGCGTCAAAAGAAACGTAACTATACCCGTCAAGTATTCCCTGATTTCGTGGAAATGTTTATTTTCCATCTTAATTAAAAGTTCTTGTTCAGTCTGTTATACTCGTAAACGAGTTCCATTACGGGTTTATTATTCTGGATTGCTGATTCGAAACCATCTTCTCAGACCTAACCATGAGGCGACCAACTAATGAGGTACAAACTGTCTTTGCATAACGTTTGTCTTTCGTCCGAAAAGCAAGTTCGTGTAATTTCAGGGAGTGTTATTCATGTATAAAGTGAAAGAACGTCAAAACGGTTAATTATGGAGGAATGTTGTTGCGAAATTTCGTTAACTGTTGCTTGTTATGTATACATAGCTGACGAAGGGTTGAGTAAAGTGCCCAGAGAGTAATGTCACATCTCTTCAGAGATATAATCATGTGCCTTTTGTTGGTTATACACAGTCCGGTGTCCGTCCAATATGGTTAGGTATCCTAGTATAAGTATTAGTCTCACGAGCTTCCGCGGTAAAAGTCGAGGGACTGAAGAAATGGATGAAGCAACTTGTATTTTTTTTTACCAAGACGTGAATGTTCTTCAGTTACCGACCCCTGAGTGAAGCTCAAATATGATGAGATTTCCGACTATCTGCCTTTGACGATGCCTTGCACGAACTAAACGGAACATGTGTTCGTCAGTGTCAACTTCTTGTCCATGTTTTAGATGAAAGTCCCTGACGAGCCATTCAGAAGGGGTTGCTGGAAATGATTACTTTTCAGTCAGAGACTGTATAAAGGCCGTTGAAATCGCCAGCTTCGTGTACACTACTCATTTGTGAAGGTTTGATAAACACAATAATTTCATGGTATGGCGTTTACTTGACAGTTGTACACAAGGGAAAACCACGTTTAAGAATGATTAACTTGTGAACTTTTATGGAGATCGTTTTTCGATAGTGCGCAACTTATCAGTCGCCACTTCAGCAACGACGCCCAGACTGGCCTGTCAGATTAATTTTATGTGAACTCGTTTGGACACAAAAAGTGCAGAATAACAAAGGAAATGACTGACCGCCGGAAATGGGTAACAAGTCAAGCTGTGGAATAATCCGAACGAAATAATAAATCTTAGGATCCTAGCTATGACAATGAACCACCAACCATTCAAACTTGTTACTACCGAGAACATCATACTAAGATAAGAGTTCTGTTTTGTGAAAAGAAAACGCAACAAGTTTGTGGTGACATATCAGAAACTGCGTAAATGGAAAAAATCCGTAGCTGATTTCCTCAGTTGAAAAAAAATCTAAAGATCAGGACTCATTTGCTCAAGCTTTCGACAGTAAAATTAACTGGGAGTAGCATACAGGCTAAGACGTGGAATAGTTTTCCCATCATAAGACAGGAATCAAAGTTGCCCCAGGTGGCATAATCTAGCAAAATGTCTGACAGTCATTCAGTTCGCTGGAACCTGTTCTGTGGTCTTATTGTATCATGGCTAACGAGGGTTCCTGTTTGCGGATTTATTTGATTGTATCAGACTTCAAGGTGGCGACCGGATAACTAGCCTTCTTTTTAGTCAATCCGTATCTCATGTATTCAGGAGCTCTCATGGCATTCAGACTACTGGTAAGTACTGTAATACATTCCATGGAGAACTCTATTAAACGCCGACTAATTGTCTGTCACATGCGTGAAAATGTGATCCGCATAGTAGTAGGTCAGCGGACTGGATCTATCATTTTTCTTCTGTCCTGAGCTTTATTCAATGCAGTTTACTTCAGATATGTAGTACACGAATTGATTCGTGAATTATGAAGTGTAGGCCACCAGCTTTCGCACAAGTATAATTTGTCTTCCGTTGTTGTGACACTAACCCTGATCTGAGTGACTCCAGTGAGCTTAATGTTTGCATTTTTGCTTCTTCTCTCTATAGTAGACAAAGGGATAATTTGGATATCCAGTACCATGGTAATGTTTACTCTCGCGGGCTAATGCGTTTACTGTTTAACCCTTTCCATCATGAATATGTACTATGAACTAGTCCCGTCAATTCTGTTTTGTGGGAGTCTCTACTGCTTCAAATATCTTCCAACAGATGACACAACTTAAACCGAGAAACTGTGTTCAAATCACAATGAAATGCTAGAAATACATGCTCGAATTCGGTAGTACTGTTGTATGACAGGCAGTTTCGTTGTGAGTAGTATACTACTCACGAGTAGTATATTACCCACAGGCAGCATTCGGGAACAAAAGAGTAGGCTCCGAACGCCGGGAAGACGATGGACAAGAATAGACTATCGGAATAGTGTATACGCACTATGGCAGAAGTTTCATCAAGGAGAATGACAACGTACTACCACCCGATGTATGTGAGTGCATGTCTGACGTGCAGATGAGTGTACGCGTTTGTGGTTTGCTTTTTGACATGAACTATGCAGGAGTTCGCCCAACAAAGGAATTCGCAGGTCAGCCGTCTTTTGCGGTCACAACAGTACTATATTTGTTTGAATGACCAATTGTGGAATGCCTATACAAGGCGATATTTAACCCAAGGTGATCGACTGCCTATTAGGAATGTTCGGGCGGTACAACAATACCTATGTAAAGTATATGTTGTAGACAATTGCGTTTTGTAAAAAATAACCTCAAATTACCGGCCTCTTTTTTCTGTTCTAAGTTATGATATTAACCTTCAGTAACGGTGCTTAAGCTGGAGAGAGCTGCTATCAACTAATCCCCCGAAATGCCATGCCAGTTGACGCATAGTTTCAAGGCGGACAGGTTATGACTTACAGTACGAAAATTTTACATATCCTAACGTAGCAGACAAACCGTTATAGTTTGGGTTCAGCTCATCTACTATGGATCACATGACACACATTAGAAGTGGCTGTAAACGTCAGGGAGAAGTTGCTTAATGAGGTTCGGAGTGTGAACCATGGTATTGATTGTTTGTGTAATATATATACTCAATGCAGTCAGTCAAGAGCAGTCAAATTAATGCTGTCTTACTTCCTCTCTAAACATGCTTACTTGTTTACAATAATGCGATACTTTTATAGTGGTGTCTGGTTTTGCCCATATTCATTACATGAATATAACCTTGTCCATCACCCCGTTTTGTATCTATCCTTCCCACGATTATATAGCAATAATGGTAATAATAACGATGATGATGCATACTGTTCAAGTACCAATTTATGACCAGCTCTAAAGACGAGTTAATCATAACAGTCATAAAAGCGAGTCAGACAGAAATGATTGCTTTTGACTACCACTAAGCACAAAATAAAACTGTCCAACTCTGGTGCGTTGCTATACTGTCCTAGCTTATCTCCAAATTAGACAGTCTTTTCATGCTTGTATAGCAGCTATGCTAATAATACCAACAATTTTTTACCATTTAGGAGTCTAGAGGCAGTAAATAAAGAGAAACATTTTGACGTAATGGAGTATTTGGGTTGCTGTTCTACTATTTTAGTAGTAACCTTCTCCAGAGTTTTTATCAGTTCATTGCACTGACGGCGAATGAGACAAACCGATATTAGACTTCAGGACCATCGTCATGCGTATCATGGATCGATTCGCTTTTATTTAATGAGCGATAAACCCCGTATAAATCGGTGACTTATAATAATCTTTCTTTCAGTTCAGAAAAACAAATAAGCTATCCACCGATACATCTGATGACTGGCAAAGAGCGAAGAATTACATGACAAGCTACCCAAAAAATGTCAAGTTCTTCGAATCCGTTTCGTATCACACCACGGCGACGTTGTTCAGAGAAACTGCCCAGCTGGCTTCTGTCTTCATTAAACACCCGCTTTCATCGGACTATATTCTGGCTGTGTTTTATGCCAAATTCCATTCCGAGAGCCGGGCCCTGCACATCGGGAAATACTCGCTATTGGAGTTACAAAGCGCAAACTCGACAGTTTTGCCGACATTATGCATCTCCTTGGAATACATTCAGGTCGGCACTGAACTGATTCCAGGTCCTCTGGGGCCGGTCCTACTCTTCAAGGCGGACATTTCCGGACGGATTTATTTGATAGCCAAGTGGCAATTGCAGGTAAAATAGTAGGATAAAAGTTGAAATGTCATGCAAAACTGTTAGGTTCATCCCGGACTATCTTGTTTCTACAATGTATAAACAGGTCTGCTGATTGTCATTATATAGCACATTCTAAATAATAGATGCCCAAATTTGGAAAGGTTATGTCCAGTCTCAGTAAAGTATTCTTACCCAGTTTTGACCAAGTATAATCATGGATGCTGACGAGATGAATTCGATTATGTCAATGAATTAAAAGAATTACAATTTATCGTTGAAATTACAGTTAGTTAATGAGTTTAACTATGCTTAGCTGGTTCAATGAAGCTTCATTCTGACTGAGAAGTCCTGATCACGGATCTGTTGATTAGTATGAACGTAAGTTCCACAGGATCTCGTTCGAATGAGGGAGAATGTCGTTACTGACCTTGACTCACTTCATTGACATCCCAAACCTAAAAGTGGTAACTGAGCTCTGCAGCACTATAATCAAACTGTTAAAGTTGTGGTTCTCTACGTGTTCTGAAACAATACTACATTGTGTAGTAGTTTCTCTGATCTCACTTTCTTGAGATTTGGATACCACTTTGCTAGAAACTTAGAGCCATGACGCCGTCCGTAGCTATCTGTGGCTCATCATGATCGGAGTGTTTGTTGAATTCTTTCTGTCAAGCCCCTCAGTTGGTCTCACAGTCGTAATAACATTGTCACATGGATTGGTTGTGGTAAAGAGTAGTTTTGGAAACACAAATGTTCTTCGAATTCGAACTACTCCTCTGAACGCGCATCCAGCTTTTTTCAATTGACCTCCGATTACAACCTTCATAAATGGAAACCATAAAAGTTGCTTTTCTGTTATGGTCATATTTCAATTTCGCCTCCACTCGCTAAAAGTCGTGTATATCAAACCAATTGTAACACAGCTCTAGCGGCCACAACAACAGTATAACAAATACACAAGCTGTCTTACAGCGGATGATTAGGTGTTCATCCGGACGAATAACCAAACTTCACCTTTTTCAAGTCCGGACTGGTTTTCCTCCTCGTTTTAAGTGATTTCGCCATGACAGTTAATTGGCTGTTGTGGTTAGTGTTAGTGCAATGACCTACACTGAGGAAGAATCAATTCGGTAATAGGATAAACGAAGAAAAAACTTCTCTCCTGTGAATTGCGCTGTTTATTTTTTTGCACAACTTCTGGTGGATGATGTACCCAGTCATTTTAACCTAGGCCAAACGTCTATGATGACGTGACAACCGGTAGGGATGATAGGAGCAACGATGGATTTAGTTTCCTTATCAGAAAGTTTGCTATGAAACAGCCGTGTGGCATTGATTGGTATTTCTTCAAAAACCAACCGTTGAAATTGCTAACGTTGCCAAACAGACGATTTAGTAAAACATTTTCATAAACTTCGCCATTCATTTTGAAGATAATCAGTATTGCATAAGTCATAATCGCCACCGTTGTCTGTGCTTTTCCTCTGGTATTGGGACATACCAAGAACGTATTCCGATCACTTAATTTCTTCGGATCCCGCTTCCAATCAATACCACAAAGGCACTATATAGCGATAACACTACAGCTGTCGTGAACGTATTCATTGTGCCTGTACTCGATAAAAATCAGTCACTCTTTACTGCAGCCAGTCCCTTTCATCCACATCTTCCCTTATGTCTCATAGCTTCGATCGCCAGATAGAGCGTGCGGTTCAGATAGTTCTTGAACAAATGGCTATCAACTGTCTTGGCTTTTCCACTGAAGACATATCAGTAGCTTATCACCTGGCTTTACTGTTCAACAAGATTTGCTTGCGTAACATGTTAGATCACGAAGTGCACGTTTGATATGGTGCTTTGTCAGAGTGGCCAACAACCGAATGCTTCATATTGAAAATCGTTACGTACAAGGCGCGGGCAATGAGCTATGGACTATCACAAACGTACAGAGAACAAATCAAAGTGAGCGACCGATGTGGCCAGTGGGTGCCATGTAGTGGCAGCGAGCTGTTAACAAAAAAGCAGTCATGTGTGTTATGCAATAGATGGGATCCATACTTTACAAAACAATGTATGTCCAGAGCTGACCGAACGTCGCTGGATTATCTGGTTAGAGGAAGACCTGTCTAACTGACGTAAAAAGGTAATCAGGATGTTACTTCAGAAAAGATGTATAGTTGAACTGTACTACTCGTGAGTAAGTAGACAAGCACATGCATCAAATCTCCGAGGTCATTAGAATAAAAGAAACCTTGATCAGCAAACAAACGAGAAACTGTGATTTCCATGTGCAAGGTCTTCATTGGCGTCTTTTTTGCTCTAGGACTACCATTATGTGCAAACAGTTATCTACATTTGTTGCGTCGTCAAAGCATGTCACTTCTTTTGTTTTGCCAAATAATCAACACTTATGCTACTCATGTTTTGCTCTCACAGTAGGTCGTACTGTTGTCAGGATTGAAGGTGGATAGCGATGACCGTAGGTGTTTTGAACAGGGAGCCTCCGAGGCTATCTAGGAGACTTCGACAATATGACCTACGTTGTCGGAGTTAAGACAAACCGAGAAAAGATGATCGCCCTGAAGGTGTTCCTCGACGGCAGGTCGACGGTACTTTTAGAGAAACAAGTAGGAGAGTTACGGACTCTGACTAAAAATCCGCTAGAGTGACGCTGATTGCTGGGGTCAGCAACCTTGGCGACCGTCAGAAGGGAAGACGACTGTTCAGGGGTATTTGGTTTAGACGTGGGAAGAAAACTCTTGTCTATAGCGTACCATTACGGAAAACGTTGTTAAGCTTCTTGTCGAAGTTGGACAAGAGGTAGAAATAACTTACATTGATAGATTAGTTCATAGAGTGAATATGATCAGCAATCAGAGGACAGTTCAACATCACACACTCGCCAGTCTAATAATGTAGCGGCTAGCTGACAAAGCTTGTCGGGGGCTGGTTAACAAATCCCTAACTATCGATGAGGTTTAAGCGAACGAAGACAGCAAATTAAATAAACTTAACATATTAACAGAAGAGCTGACTCAAGACGTGATAAAATTGTTGTACAAGAAGACGAATGAGTATCGCAGTGTTGTGTATGTGGAGAGGTAGGGATAGTATAGATAGTGTCTACTGGATTAAATGAAAACAGGTAACTAAACGTATCACTGACTATCTTTTGTCTGAGACCGTAAATCCGGAGTCGGGGAATTTGACATGGCAAAAGTTGAGCTTAACGTCAAAAACAAGTGAACTTGGAACAATGTCTGTTTAATACAGGGGTGTCAGTTTCGTTGCCCCGGTCAGAAGCAGAGAAGACTACTCAACCGTGTACTATGGTCGCTCGAATAGTGGTTAGATGTGCACTCTAAGTTGCTGATCTCGTAGAGCACGACGTCCATATCTGCTGTAACAGTATATGATATCACACTCGTCAAACTAAACTACAGCTTATTTTCATTGCACTACTGAATTCCTGATTGAATAAAAATGCAACGAGCTAGCAACGAAGCATGGAACGGTTTCACTGATGGCTAGTTGCAAACTGGAACTTCGGCAGCTTGCTGCGAGCATATAGTAATCAATTCCAGCCAGTTTTGTATTGAAGCCACGCACGGTTTCTAAAGATTGCGTACTTCAAACCAAGACCCCTGCAGCTTTTGCGAACGGATTGAACAGGTAATATCCTGTGGACCAAAACCATTTTGACCGTTTGGCCTCAGAAGAATTCCGATGCGTCTACATCAGAATACTTAACAGCGGGTGAATGGTATGCTGAAAGAAGACTTCAAAGAGGAAGCTGGTAGACGGTTAAATTCCCCGGTCTTGTTGGTGAAAACGCTGTAAGAATTCAAATGACCTTGTCAGAAACCGACAGTTCGCTGTTCAGTCAACGGAATCATCATCGTAAACCCATCACCACACCTAAAAATGAATTTGTCTTTATATGTTCCATTAATTAGTTCGTTGAACTTGCCATGCACGCTTTTAGAACAAGTGACTGTCTACCATCATATTCAATATACTACGTGTCTCGACGTTGATAACTCTTTGCTCCATATTTCAACGGACGCATGTCTGTTGAGCAATCGCTCACTTCGATTCATCAAAAAATCAGCCATTTTATTATGTACGTTGCACCCTTGTGCTCATAATACTAAGTTCATTAGAATCATGCGTTGGTTGGCAAATGGACTTATGTGTGCTTGTTTACGTGATATGGTAAGTGGGTATCCAAAAGTCTTCATCTAATGACTATCTACATAGGTAGAAGCCTTTACAAATAGAAAGATATTTTAACTATCAGCTCAGGGCAACACCTATAATGTAACGGTATTCGAGTAATCAACAGTAGACAAAGTAGATGGTGAAAGATCCGCAATTTGCTCGTATTTGGCACTGATGCAACAAGTATATTAATCGGATCGCTTTTCATTCACACACTCCCCCCCCCGGTTGGTTTTTCATCCAACTAGTCCATTTTGCTTGAGACTGTAAAGACCGGTGATCTGCACCTTCCACAATAGAATGAGCCATCCAGATCTGTCGAAACTTTGGAAAAAATCTAGGTAATTATATACATTCTCATGAAAATTTGTACGCCTAATGTGTAATAGCAACTGAGGGAATGAAAATGCAGACGAATCGGCTACGGAGGAATCGATCCCAAGGTTTCTCGATTAGCAGTAGATTAAAGACATGCGCTCAGTAAAAGTGAACAAATTTTCACGAACATCCAGTGGCTGTAAAGTTCGGTTGAGATATAGAACGCCACTCAAGTGATCAGTGCGGGTTCATCTCACTGATTGATTAACTGGGTAGTTCAAAGTACTGCGTGTCCATTACAATGTTTTTTTAATCATAAACCATGAACTATGCTGTAGGTAAAAAAGGCTCCACAAATATGTGAGAATTCCAAGTATCGGTAGTACACCGAATCAGTGTTCGATCCTACACTTTTAGGCTTAACAAAAGCACAATGTTACCATCAGATGACAAATTCCGATCAGTTCGAACTAGAAATGACGCTTTAAAAAATCACAAGTGAACTGTCATACCTGCAGAAAATCGAACAACATAGAAACTCGTAATCGAACTTAAACGATGTACTTTATTTGGGCCAACGTACCAAAGCACCTCTAGAGTGAAAAATGACGGCAAAATATTGTCTTTCTATTTTTCCCAGTTAGCGAGGTGGAAATCAGTTTATTGCTGTGGCTGAAACGTGTACAAGTGAATAAGCATAAACAGGATGAATTATGATCAGTCCCAGATAGATTATAATAACCTCTGTCACTTTCCTCTACTGTTAACTCTCAAACTCAGAAAACTGGGTTCAAATCATATTAATCCTACTTGAAAAGAATGCTTGAGAAGGTTTAGCTAGATGTCTAATGAAGTACCATCAACAGATCTTCTTGGCCGACAGTGGTGATATCCTTCACCTGTCGAGAACTCATTAACCTCATTGTCTGCCTGCGTCTAAGATCTATGTTATATGTTTACCAGTTAAAACTGCGTTGGTAATTAGGGTTTTCTAACCTCTGTTAGTAATCATCTTGAGAAAATAAACATTCTCACTCTAAGCCATCAGGGGCAGGGCCTATGTGAACGTCATCGCGTGACAAACTGTGCTTAAGTAACGAGCCACTTAACAGGTCATCTTGTGTTCAATTGAAAGAGGTAAGAAAGTGCCTGAAATGAAAGCCTAACAGCAATCCATACTGAAGTTTCTAAAGCTCTCTGCTGTTTATTTTTACATCCTTCCGGCAGTTGTCACGTCCAGCCTAAAACCTGAGGGGTTACACTGCTTTGCAGTGAACGATACATAGCGAACCGAGAGAAGAACTGTGAAGGCCGAGCAATCATGGACCCCACAGAAACTTGCTTAGAGTTCGGCTTTGCAGAATATATTTTTACGAGGTACGGGTGTCAACTACTTCTCGGAACTGACGAACCTCGATGGTTATCAAACTGTAACGTCGTACTCCGAGCAGTCGGTATCTAATGAAGTAGCCTGCCTGTCCCAAGTTCCTGACGATTAATCTGTGAACATTACATTGTGCTTACTGCTACGAATTTAGTTCATTTTGTCCGAAAAGTCTTCAAAATTCTAAAGTACGCCATGCCTCACAAGTAATTGGGACAATTAATTTTTCCTCTTAACTACCACTACTTGAGGATTGAAGTGTGTGTTTTCTCTATCTTGCCATTATCAGGTACCGGATGGTGTAAAGCCAGACAATCACGTGAATCATCTTCCGGATTCTCAACCTCCAACATCGACCGACTATTTCTTAATCTGCCTTCAGGCCGGTTGGTGTGACAGATCGGTCGATTCAACTCAGAATCCTGTTCTCCTCTGGAATTACCCGATTGGTTCACTGGTCATACCAGAAGATGTGCGAATGGATTTGAGTGTGAGAGAAAAACAAGTAAACTGGTACCGATTCGATCGTGCAGACCTCACCCGGCTGGTTCACTGTCAGCTGATACCCGATGCCAATTGGACATCATGTTCCACACGGAACCAGTTCATACATAATCCCTACTGTCCGGAGGATTACAGAACCTGTTGGTTCCATTGCATACAGAGGTGGCTCGCGGATGATCTCGTGCTTGGTTTGTCCGGGTTATGAAATTTGCTTTCTTCTGAAAGGGTATAATCCTATGTCACGAATTTTACTGGTCGACTCACAAATGAGTCTTATGTGAACTAAACTAAGGTTTAAGCTCTCTTGCCAGCTCAGACTGGATTCATCAGAGAATAATTGCTTGTCGTAGATGGTATAAGGTATTCTCAGCCGTCAGTCGTCACCCACCCAGTAGTTGATGCTTGGTTGAACTGCACAGTTGGGCGCTGTAAAGAAGAAAACTCATTTTTGCTCATATCCGTTTAATCGGTTATTGTAGTTAGCATACATTAGCCCGTGTCTTAAGGCACTTTACTATCAATGTGTGCTGTTTCATGAAGTTCATCTCCAAACTGACGCTTCACTAGGACCATTTTTTTTTTAAACTTTGACGGGATGACAACAACGAGGGTTCACTTAATTCACTCTGTGACTGACCAGTTGGTCAGCTAATGGATGTGGCAGTTGTATGAACTGCTCAACTGCATGGCATTTGGAAACCTATAACTTAAAATATTGTGGGCAAAAAGATCAAACAGGAAATTTTTGAGATTAATGGCAGACCGGAAGTTCTGTAGCAGTGTGTGGGAGTATGAATCAACTGAAGCTCTGTTAGTAGAAGTCCTCACAAACAACACATTTGATTAACACATTGTGCAGCTTACGAGGTCAATTAAAAACAGACGTGTTGGCAGAATGTACGCCAGAGCTCATGCGATTAGGAGCAGATTAATCAGCGAGTAATAGGATCATCGAGTTTCGAACCATGGTAATTTTGTGTTGCCTACCCCCCTTCAAGTAGTGACATTCTAGAAAGTCGATGATCGGCATGTAATCATCCGTAGAGCGCTAGCCCGAGACATTTAACTGGGCTGGGCTTATCGCATAGTTCCTCTGTTTGTATATTTCAGTGCCCACTGGTCACGTCTCTCAGGCGTCGTGCCTTTCTGGGCCTGGGACTAGATGTAGCATCATTGGCATGGTAATCACAATATTCAAGGTTGACGGGTCTAATCAGGTTGGATGTCAGAAACTATAGTAATGACCGTCGGTGAAAGCTGAGTTGAACGGTTTCCGAAGTGTTATTGAAATGCACAAATTGAGGCACCCCAGACTGCTTTGGAGGCAGAGATAGAGGCTGTTTAAGTCTTTGTTGAATAGACTGGAAGACGTGTTGGTTCAACGGAGAGATCTGAAAATGAGTAATGGAAAAAAAGCAAATGATTCTGATGGTTACAATCGCTAATTCATCTGTCTCCGGAGCAGCCCTAAAAAGAACAAGTCAGCTTTCACATTTGTACAGTAAAAAATCGGCTGAACAAATAACTGGGCTCAACATCTTTTGGAGTTAAAATCTGAATCGTTAAAGTGTTCACTTTCCGGGAGCGCGAATGTACCGACCCAGCTTGGTGATGACAGACGAGCTGTTGTCGAAGCACCATCATCGTCATAATCATTATCATTATTATCATAACAGCCATCAGACTGACCAAAAGATACTTTGGCTCGGGTCGCCACTCACCTCAACAGTGTCGTGGAATATCTTAGAAGAAAACGTTGCTAAGATGTTTGAATATTAATAAAACGAGACTAAGCAGAAGCACTAGAAGTGTTATAGATACAACTACACCATTAACTGCGACACACCACCATTTCAGATAACGTCTCTAACCAGCGGTTTGAGTGATCACGAGGATCCCATCCAGACAGGCGACATCTACCCACTTTGCTCAATGGAACAGTCAGGGTCTTCATATTTCGTGAACACGTTGTTGCTTGACCAACTGTTGGTGGTCTCAGTATATAATGCTCGGTACGGTAAACGATCAAATGACA
>LUCH01008373.1:5899-20652 GCA_013368495.1 Paragonimus heterotremus | reverse complement strand
GTTGACATGCTCTGTCAGCGGTCTCCGTCGCACTAGCGTCGATAAAGAAGTCGAGAATCCGTTCTCACATTCCTGGTGAGACACAGATGCCCAGTTTATCTTGGGAGCGTTGAAGTCACCCATACTAAGCAGGTGAGTAAAGCGTTGTAGTCCTAGAAAGTTGTCTAGGTTTACAAGTAGAGTGTCGTCGTCGGAGACGTCGGATGAAGGAGAACGGTAACTGACCCCCACTAGGAGTGAGCCTGGGCCACGCAACGCCAGTTGGAGACACAGGGCGTCACACCTATCAGAGGAATGAAAACCACCGATAACCGTGGGCGTTGGGAGATGCTGATCGAAGAAGATAGCAGAACCCCCCATTCTCCCTCGGGTGGAGTCAGCTCGATAAACTGAGTACCCAGGGACACTCAGTTCACTGTCACTGATTTCACCTGTAAGCCAGGTTTCCGTGAGAGCAAATATGTTACACGTGCGCAGTACTTCCGGAATTCTGGGAAAGAAATTCCTGAATGTGCCATGTACAAACGGTGCTAGCTTTATTGTGTGCACTGTGCAAGAAAGAGCGAACAGACTGAAGATGTGAACCACATATGAGTTTGTTGTGTGTTTTCCGTATAATATGCTGCTGCGGGTTTGAGGATTTTCAGTGTGCTGTGTCATCCATGTGTCGTACAAGGACGGAGGTCTGCGTGTCTTCTACAGTTATCTTGTTCACAACCACCGGACAGTGTCCGTTGACCCGAGTGTTTATCCAAGCAATCGTAAACCGGAAAGTACTGCGGATGAAGCGGTGTGTGGGCTCCTGGACAGTTTTCATAAGACGCAGGAAGTAATGGACTATGTCAGGCGTGAATATAACAGTGATGAATCGTAGCGACCGAGGGAACATCCCGACTGCGATCTGGAAAGTATACGGAAGATGTTGGAACTGTTCGGACCAATGTATTTGGAAACGGACGACGAAGGTAGATTGTTGGTTTTATCATTCACGATCGAAAGGCTGTAGGAATTGTACTTGCATTATGGGACAGTAATAATAGCGGATTCAGCGGCGGAGTGAAACAACGGTGCGTATCATTTATGACACTTTGTTGTTACAGATTGCAATGGTAAAGATAGCAGCGTATTCTATAGCCTATTTCCGAACGAAAGTTTGTTTTGTTACAGGGTCATGTTGGACAGCTTTAATCAGCTGATGCCAACAAGAGACGTTCAGACGATTGTAGTAGATAAGCATTCGGCACACCTGGAATGCTTACAGGAGTGTTTTCCAAATGCTAAGATTTTGTCCTGTCCATTTCATGTGAAAGAGAATATGGTAGACCGATGCAGGCAGTTGAAGGGAAGTTCGTCTGAGAAAGGGAAATTTCTGGCCCAGGAAATGAGCGACCTGCTATATTGCAGATCGGAAGAAGAGTTCAGTGGCATTGTTAACAGTATTAGTAATCGTAGCGCGGAGCTTGGTGTGTATCTGAAAACCCGCCTGTTGCCTGTAAATAACACTGGGCCACCTATGCAAGACGTGGTATCGGAGACTACGGGAACGGAACAAATAATCGAGTACAGGCGGTTAATAGATATATTAAGGGTAATCTGTCCCCAAGGTCTACATTGTTTGACTGAGTTAAGGAAATACTGAATCGCAACGAGTACCCAGAAATGAAATTCAGGAGGACGGTAACCATTCCTTTAGTAAGGGGTCAACGTTCTGGATGTGTTGTGGATGGCACTGATGCCTTTGAACAGCCAGCTCCATATGCACTCAAGGTAGCTGGGGCAAATTGGAAGAAGGAAGTTTGCGTTTCAGAAATGCAACCGGGGGAAGTGACTTTTGTTACTAAGCATATAGTTAGCCTAAAGGGTAATGGGTCATGTTCGCGTTCATTCTTTCATAACTGGGTCAAGGTGGTCAAGGTGGCTTGGAAGGCGAGGACGTGACCAATTGGGTCCAGTGTGACAAATGTTGCCGTTGGTGGCATGAACAATGTGCAGAATGTCCGAATGTCCAGGAAGCTTTTAAATGTCGTTTTTGTCAATGCATTTAAGGTTGTGCGCTTACCAGTTTGCTTTGCTTGCTTTTGTTGAAGCGTTCACCATGCTATTTGCATTGCCATGACTTGCTTGCATTTATCCTTCTATACCATGCTGTGCAATGCAGCTCATGCGTTTATTCCATTTTCCTTCGCCCATTCCGTTTCGCCGCACTCATCAATTCCATATGTTACGTTGCAGGGTGGGCGGGGCCGTTGCAAAATCCAACCCCACCTCAAAGTGGTGCAGCGACGGAAGCCATCTTCCAGACGGGCTACCGGAGTTCTGGTGCATAGACCATCGATCTTTATGTAGTTCACAGTTACCAAATAAACATTTAACATCCCTACGTGTCTCCGCCTTTTAACATGAACTAGGTGTGGGTTCATTTTGTGAGATAGAAGCGAGTGCGAGAAACTGAGATGGTTGACCAGTGTAAAATGATACTTCGCTTGCGAAAGCCCTGTAACGTCCGATTTAGACACCTCCCGTTGAAAATCGAATAAATTCTATAAGATAATGCGACCGGTACCTAGGTGGTTTAGTTCAGCTGGATGCGTGGAACTGTTGGTCAACATGAGGTGGGGAACGTCTTGTCGATGTTCTGCTGTTTCCTCACTGCAAGCAAACTATGCCTGCTACGGAGGGCATCGTTGTGGTCAGCAGGCAACGCAACGTCACTCTTATGTTCAGTTGCAAGTGACATAGACCAGTACATGGGACGTCACAACAAATAACGTGGCTCTGACGGCATTCACAAGCCGGCTTTCATGCAACAATTAAACGCCCTAGAGAGTTGGAGATGAGGGAACCTTTAGCACAATTTCGTGGCAGCCGCACAGGAGGATGAATGTCGACGGAAATTCCAGTCGACCTACGGGATACGAACACCCATTAGTTTGAACGGTGGTGCGGCTGTCCTAACGGTAATGCGTAAAACATTATTTTCTTAGTGAGTGTAGCCTACAGTAGTAGAAATGGTGCGGATTCATTATACAGCCACGAGTGAAAGTGAGACACCTTCGCGAACACACTAATTTCAGTGGTAGTGGTTTGTAGTTATTTTACATTCACAAAGTAATGTGAACACGCACGGTTGTACTTGTGAGGCATCTATGACGCCGAACACGATTCACGAATTTGAAGAGATCCGCGCTGATCTCTATACAAGGCTTTCAAGCCGGTCCCTTTTGAAAAGACTCCAATGTAAAACCGGAGCCCGCCAGTAGTGCATACTTTTATTACGGCTGGTACTACATTCCGACAAGTATTATGCTACAACAGCAGTGGGAGCACATAGCGCATCCCAAGTTACGACGATCGGACCACTACCAACCGAAGACGAAACGGTACAGGAAGTATCGTTCCGCTCCCTGTAATTTTCCATCGCTTGAGTAAATGGTCTTCAAGCAACACTTCCTCCCGTAGTAACTTACCTTCAGGGTATGCACCATTAACTTGAGGAAGACCACGCCAACGACCCAGTAAACACTTCGAAAGAAAGACAGACAATGGAACATCATTTAGCACTAGGACCATGCTCCATATACTACATGTTCAACATAACACGATTTAAACCAAAGAGGTATCGCCAGAGCAGAAATTCTAAATACAACATTTACTTATTTTGCGGCTACACGCAGGCATACGTATCACCGTGTTAATCTGTCAAAATTGCAAGCACTAGCGGTAGACCACAAGCTACAAACTTCATGAGGCTTACATCCAGCAAACACTTGCACAGACGACAGAAATGGTACAATTCATATGTAATCACGCTACTCAATCCAAAAGAAACGTCATAACCAACGAGAAAGCCGTCATTTCAAAATACCATACCATTATCGCGTTTTGAATGACCGCCAACAAAATTTTCCAACAATCAGCGAATTTTACAGCTGACGACCACCTGTTATAAGCAACTGTCCTTAGCCTAGAACGAATGAAACTTTAAGGTGCATAGGCGGAAACATCACCCAAAAGATCATAGTCATCACCGAGACAACACATATCGGACCTCATCGACTTTATTGAAACATTTCACGCATATTTTTAGAATGGTTAAGGGCATTTCAAATATCGACAGGGAGAAGCTGAAGCTTTTTCAATCGAAAACCAAAAAAATTATCTAGGTCCATAAGTAAATTTGCGCGGAATAGTGACGCGCACGCAACGGCACAACATATATTAAAGAATTACCGAGGCAGTGCTGTGTAACAAGCACGTTCCGGTTTTGCATGCGTCGTGGAAACATTGATGGCTTCAAGAAACAGCGACTTTAAGGGCGGAATACCCATGTTCAATGCACACAACCTGCAGATCCAGAGACAATTAACCATGCTTCTACCCGATACAAAGCGTCATCTTGCTCAGATTTTCAAATAGGCGCCAACAAAATTTCCAACCAGTCAGAATAATATCTGAAGCAGATGACCACTTACCTCCTAGAACACTGACATCTTCCTCCAGTCTTATCAATCTGGCATTCATTTCCCCACAAATCTACATTTAAACCATCTTGATGCGCACTTACTTATGCAGCATTTTGTATGGTATTTCGTACTGCATAAT
The DNA here is from genome assembly GCA_013368495.1 of Paragonimus heterotremus. Lineage (NCBI taxonomy): Eukaryota > Metazoa > Platyhelminthes > Trematoda > Plagiorchiida > Troglotrematidae > Paragonimus > Paragonimus heterotremus. The sequence continues at coordinate 16,050 of LUCH01008373.1, read as the reverse complement.
TCTCATTGTTTTGCGTTTTTCACGTTCAAATTCATATGTACACTCGTTTAAATCATGTGGGGTGGTTCAATTAACAATACAAAAATTACACTTCAAAAGTGGCGAGCCCTGTCTTCTCTCTCTGCGTTCAGTGTCACGTGTGTACAGATTTTGGGAGATTTAACGACTGACGGAATTGGCCTTTATTCCAGCGTATCTCCGTACACATCTGTCGTCGGAATTATTTTCGTTGTGATCTGCAAAGTTACTTGGGAACTATACGACAAATCTCATCGATTGGATACTTTGTTCCGTGTGGTGTAACTCTGAACAACGCACCTTCACAAACTACTGTGAGTCAATTATTTTCATTTATCACTTCCTGATTTCGTATTCGCCCTTGTATTGTCTATTGCGTTTAGATCCACTACACTTAGGATCCCCGTAAGGGTCCTCTCTGTTTTCAAATTCTCTAACGCAGTAGCCGGACGTTCCATGATTTACGCAGGTAACTGACATGTGGTGATTAAAAAGCGCAACTACCTTTACCTATTTGGTGACTGTTAGGGCGCCCACCCTGTTACCGTTCCAGGGGCGCCACCGTCATGAGAAACTGTTCAAATCGGCTGAGACCTGTTATACCGCTAGGCACACGTGCAAACCTAACTGGTTCCCATAATGTGGTGGGAATGTGTGAACATTGTGTACCGTATAAATAATGTGAAAATTGTCGTCCAAATCGCATACGTTTTGGGGTGGAATAAAGTTCTATATTCGAACGCGTCTTCTGGCTTGCCTTGGGAGTGAATACGGGACAATCGTGATACTATTCGGGACCGAGATTTTGGGCGCTAATATTGCGGGAACGAGGATCCAAATTTTGTCAAACGAATTACGATAGCTAGGACAACCAGCGTACGGTTTAGAAGGGTTTACAACAGTGACAAACACGTTTCACCGGTGGAAGCTGATGCAATCTCGCAGTGTGGGACGAAGTTGTAAGGGACCTGCGTCAGAGCCTTCTTTGTTGGAGGCTTCTCATAATGCATCGCTGTAGTGAATGCAGTCTTCAATGGTAGAAGGCCATGTCCCAACTCGAAATCGGGCATGATTACCCGTTCACTGTGGTTGATTTTTAGGTAATAACACCCTTATTCTTAAGGAAGATCTTCGAAGTGCTTGCATTACCGTAGGTGTGCTTGATGACTCTGGCTTAACAGTATTAAGATTAAGTGGTGGACATACCAGAGCAAATAATAATTGCCGATTATAGGGTAGGTTTCTCTTCAGTATCAATCGAACACTCGGTAATAGTAACAACCTCGGTGTCACTGACAGCATTCGACTTCTCTTCATGAACGGCGACGTGCAAATGAATGACAGGTTCACCAGAAACAGGCGCAGGACAATCTACATGCACGAAAACCTCACGATCGTGATTATTTAAAATACGAACTAACAGTCTACAGTAGCATTGGGTGAATCCACATAACTCTTACACAGCATTAGACAATCAGGCGTAGGTGCTTGATCAACTCTTCCGGACGATGTTGATTTGAAACAACCTCGAGGAAGCATGGCACCCACGCAAGAGTCGGTGTCCTTTCATACGTAAATAAATTGTAAACTCCGATGAAGCAATCGTTTGGGAAAGTTTTAGTAAAATGGTACAAATGAATTTCCCAGAAAATGTAAGAAAAACCGTGTATTTCATGGAACCGACCTTCATAGCACATGAGTTGTGCTTAAACGGTCCATTGCATTTAACTCACTCCCGTATGGGGAATCAGCATGGCGGTTAACAACGGAGACGTGTTCCGGAGAAAATTCAGGGAGAAGAACTTCAACTTTGGAGAATACATGGTGGACATTGTCAAATTTCAACGGGACATTTGCAGCAGTTTCTTTATAAACAGTTTTCAAACGGCGGCAAGTGCCAAGAAACACCGGGGAATAGAACTGCCGCCAGAATGTGTGTACGGTAGTGTAGCGTATAAATGAGTACACTGTACACGCAGGACTAGCTGTCAAACGTTAATATATTGTCCTGGTGTAATTGTGTTACATCTCAGATTCGCTGAGTACTGTCGCAAAGTCTCGTGGGTAGTGTACCATCGCTGCGGTGCATATCGTATCGGGAAGGCAAACTTGGTACACACACGACTTCTGAATTGGAAGGGCTGATATATACCTCAGAAATAGGTGTCTGTCGGTAGCCGAATAACAACATGCCTTAGAGACGGGGAAAAGTTTCAAAAGTACGCGAAAAATGAAGATATGCGTTAGAAACCAGTTGGGGATCACGATGAATTCAAACGACTTACGCAACCTACGTAAGAAACAAAGCTGAATCCTGACAATGAGCTTCTTAAGCTGCGTGACTTATTGAAAGTAGAGTGGTAGTATTGTTTTTTGATAAGGGATAAATTCTTGCGGTTTGCTTTCTTCGTCCGAAAGGCTCGTTCCAAATGTGTCCCAAATATATGGATGTAATTTTAGCTGGCGCCACGCGTCAGCTTAATTATGGTGACTCCATACTGTGACAAGCCATGTTGGTAGATGCCACTGGTGCAGGGTTAATTTTTTTACGCGGCGATGCCTAATGAAACGACGGCCAGCTACCGATTTGTTTTAGAACATGTGTTGAAGATGTTGCCATGCACGTCTGTCGTTCGAACCTTCGTCACTGATCGTTCATCAGCGCAGTGGCGAGCTGTCTTTGAGGTGTACCCAAGGTGTGCCACCGTATTTTGCCGGTTTCACTTAATGAATGATGTCTCTCGGCGCTGTCATCACCCGGTAGACTTGGATACGTTCCAGAAAAACCGCACCTCCCGATGGAAGCGCAATATGGTATTCAGTGGGAACGTATCGCAGTTTAACAGGCCACTGCAAGCCATGAAGTCTGCAAGTGAGGGAGCTTTTAAGTACCTCAGTAAAAGGTGGCTAGTCTGTAAATCTGGATGGGTATCTCATTTGTTGAAGAGAACCGTCCTGTATCATATGGAATGTTCGATGTACCAAAGAACGAATGTTTCAAGTAGTTATTGCGGGAAATGTTAACTATGATCGTTGTTTCTTTTCTCAGTGGCTGATGCCATGCAGCCATATAGTGACGGTTTTCCGCGTGATCGACAAACCGATGGGAATATTAACGGATAAGTGTAGGTGAGCGCTACTCGATACTGTCCACACTGATGTCTCCACAACTGAGATGTCTGAACCCGTAGCACGCATGCCCATCCCTGTAGCTCATTCGCGTTTGGATAGGGTTAGAAATGCAAAGGACGTATGCCAAAACGTAGCTGTTACATGCATTAGGCATGTTACGAAAGGTAACTTAAGACAGTTTAAAACGAGGGTGAGGGAGCACATTGTAAGGGAGATGGCTTTAAATCCCGTGAGCAACGAAGTTTGCCAGACTTGCTGCCAGCAGCAGGATCCAGTGGGCCTGGACGAAGACAACGTCAACTGGGTCCAGCGCAATCAGTGCGTACGTTGGTGCCATCATTCGTGTGCCAGCTGCCGCCAGTCCGACGTTAACTTCATCTACGTGGGCTGCGAGACGATTGAGCAGCCAATATGAGGTTCTCAACTCCACTGAACATTGTCCTTTTCAGGGCAAACAAGAACGAACCCACGGCCATCTTCAGAGCCACCCACAACTTGATTTCCATTTGTTTTTCAATGGTGCACGTTTGGTCATAGACAATGAGGTCCGCTGAGTCTTATTTAAGCGGCAACCTCATGGGTGCTTAAACCATAAGACATGTACGTTATTTCAGATAGAAAACTCGCCAAATCAACTGTGAAAACAACGCAACGTTTTGAATGAAGCCATAGTTATTTATTTCAACGTAGTCGTACACACCAAAAGACTTTCTTGACAGTGTAGATAAGACCTACAATGTCCGCATTGCAACTGTTCCAGTTATTGAAGGATTCTTTGGTGATGGCATCGGGAGTGAGGTGGGAAATTCCACTGAACCTGGGCTCATTTCACTTCGTTTAAAAAAACCGGTTTCCTGCACGCGTTCCCAGTAGAATATTTCAGCCAACAGGCCATACACAGCCATAAGTTATTTCGACAATCTGGTGAGGAACTTACAGTTGTTCCAGATATTGATAGATTTGTTGGTGATTGCATCGAGAGTGAGGTGGGAAATTCCGTTGAAATTGCGCAAATTCCACTTTCGATTTTCAACCCAACAAATTGGAAAATTCCGCTTCAAGGTCACTGAGCTTATTATTAAGCCGTTCCAAAAATTTTCGCCAGTGTGAAAGGATAACACTTATCCAGTTGCGCGCAGCGTGTGACGCAAACTTTGAGTTGCCGCCGAAGTAGGTTAAAACAACATATTGAAATATCACAATGAAATGGACTATGCCAAGTCTCTTTATAATGAGATACAGGTAGAAGCACAAAAACCAACTGAGAAGTCAACCAGTAACAATTTAGGGTCGGTTGCAGCGACCGTCACAACAAGTACACCCATGTGACACTTGAGTGTAGTTGTGTGCTGACCGGGCGACGTACGAAACTAACGGTACCCACACTGTCTATCCGATAGTGGTTATGCACTCCGGGTGACTCCATGGTCAAGTTGGAATAATGTAACATGCAAGCCGGTCGTTTTTACTTTGATTGTCCGTTACGCTTGCGGACTAACTCTGGGGCAATGCGAAGACACCGGAGGACAGCGTTCTTCCGAAGTAGGAGTTCCAACAACAGTCCTGTAGAAGAAAACATCACAAACTAACATAAACCAAAGGCCCAGCAAGCCAGGCACACGACTTACGCGAACAACTAAAACGAAGTTAACAACACAGCAGCAGGCCTTTTTACAATTAAAATTCAACCCGTGCGCGCTTTCTGGTATCGAACGCACGTTACAGTAGGTATAATGTTCAGCACGATGACCGCAGTCGCAGATAGATTGAAGTTTTGTTAACAGCAGACCTTGTGCCGTCCACTTGGCGGGTACTACTAAAACAAACTTCAGACGCGAAACCTTCAGGCATCTTTCAACTATTTGCTTACGCTCCAACTGACTGTAGTGACACCGGCGTCGAGGACGTATTTTATTCGGATCTAACTATTCTCTTTCGGTCGAAAAGTGGTTCTGATAGTCATTCTGGCCGGAGATATGGAAGCCCAGGTGGGTCGCATTGGTGATGCCGAGTATTGTTCAGGTGGTAGGTTTGGGATAGCATCACACCGCCCGGGTAATCGCGGGCGACTGTTACAGTTGTATGTTGATCATAAGCTATTTTTAGCCAGCACTAGCTTCATACACCGTGCACCTGATTGTTACACTTGGTGCCCGCCCTCTTCAAATTAGGCGTGGTCTCAGGAAGACCACATATCTATTGATTACAGGTGACGTGGTTTGATTCAGGACTGTCATTCATAACGGAGCGCGCACTTGTATTCAGATCACGCGTTAGCATGTTATCGTTTCGTTCTTACGTTTGCTGGGAAACGACCTCAGTGATTGAATTGAACGGTTGTTGAGAAAACTGGCTATATCGTCAGCATGGTATAAGCACCAACCCAGCTTGGAAAGCAGGCTTAGTAGTCCTCATTCTGAGGATCCTAAAAGCTGCTGGACCGAGATCTCACATGCAATTTATGAAGCAGGTACCGTAAAATGCGGCAAGGGGGGTCCGTGGGTCGAACAAATATTGGACCTCAGGGAACTCCCTGGAGTTGTTAGAAGCTAGACGGAACATTCCTCTTGATAGTTTACATAATAAGTCTAGAAGAGATATCCTTAGGAAACTGAAACGTAATATAGAGGCTGACCACGAAAGTTGGTCAATGGGGAAAGTTGAGGAAATGGAAACCGCCTTTTCCTCAGAGAAGATCGGCAAACTCTTTGAGCTTATCCGCTCTGCTGGTCACAGGCGACTGTGTGTCAGTGAAGCTATCAGCGAGGCAGATGGCACACTCATCTATGGTAAGTCCAGAAGGTTAGAGCGGTGGGCGGAACACTTTAAGAGTCAATTTAGCTGGCCTCTTGCTTCTACTATGTTGCCACCACAAACTTGTAGCGTAACACCCTGGTCGGTAGACTAAGCACCATCCACTGAGAAAGAGGTCCGCAATTGTATTTCGGCTTTCAAAAGTAACAAGTCTGTTAGTCCAGATAATCTCGTGCCAGCAATCGTCAAAGGCGGGGAAGCGTTAGCAGAGACTTTCGCGCAGCTGTTTTAACTTGTGTGGTCGACGGAAACCATTCCTCCTCGTTGGAGCCACTCGACAATAGTTCCCATATTCAAAAAGTAAGTCCAGGGCTCCTGCGGAAATCATACAGGAATTAGTCTGACCCCAGTCATTTCTAGGGTTCTGATAGCCGTTATACTTCGTGGACTCACTGCAGCTAGAGAGGCAAACAACAGAGAACAAGCGCGGTTTTCCCTTGAATGGGGAAGTATGGGAGGGATTTTTACTCTTCGTCAAATTGTTGCACAGCGTCATGTATGCAGTCAGCCAACAATTGTCGTATTCCTCGACCGTAAAGGTGCATTCGTTTTTCGTAGGCGGAATAACGGAGAATTGTCTGCGGCACCCACAAGATTCCGGCGTGGACCTCTTACTTGGTGGGAGGTTAGCTGATCTTGAGTATGTTGATAACAAAGTGCTGCCCTTCGACAACTTTCAAGCAGCACGGAAAGTGTTAGACGCGAGTTCGCGTTCTGCTAAATACTTCGGAATGAGCTTAGGAGCCTCAAAATACAAAGTGCTTCTACAAGATTGCTGTAATTACGTAGACCTGATATTAGATGATGGAATCATGGGAGCTGTTTAACGGCTTGTGTGACTGGGAAGCTGCATTAGTGGCGGCGGTAGCGGTGGTGTTCGCTAACCTGAGGCATTTGTGGCGAGAGAAGGATATTTCTGTAAAGCTTAAGGGTTGCGTTTATCAGACAACATTGAAGGCTGTATTACCTTACGGCAGAGAAAGCTGGACGCTCAAAGTTGAGCACACGAATCGTCTTCAGGTATTTGACCCCTGATATCTGCATTCAGTCGCTTGTATCGGGTGGCACCAACCAGTAAGCAGCGATGAGATTAGGGAGCGGGTATTTGGTGGTGATTGTCAAACATACTCTTTCATTCACTCCTTAAATCTGCACAAACAGATGGCTAGGCCCTACACCAAATATACCAGCTAGTCATCTGCCAGACCGAGCACCATTCGCCGGCGCTCCAGTCGACTGGCGTAAGGTGCGAGGTGGACAGATAATGACCTGACATAGAGAAACGAAGTCGTCCACCAAGAGGTTAGCTACTGTTGGCCAAGTTCGCCTCCCCAGCCAGGGACCTCGTGATTCATGAAGTCGGCAGCTGGGGACTTTAGGTGAGGTGATGGCCAATCAAACTCGTTGGTGTGAATGTTGTCGTTGTTACGCCGAAGTGTCCGTGAAGTGAGTGCATTTATTGACAGGGAGCAGTGAAAGCCATAATGATGCCATACTCCCACCTATAGCTTGAATATTTGTTTGTAAAGTGTAGGCACTTTGATGTTGAATGTTTGAATATAGACGCAGCTGTTTTTAGTAGTTAGGTCTCATCTCTCCCACTTATTATTTCTTCTGTCCTCTTGTACAGGATTTAGACTTGTTCTTCCTCGTTGTGTGGCAGTTGAACATCCCTGAGAACCACTGATGTATTGCCGTCTATGATGATGATGCCTTACATTCAATCCGTTCAATTTTATGAACCGCAACTAACGAAACACCCATGATCTGTTGTTCTTCCGTCATCACAAATTCTCCTCAGGCATGTGGGATAGTAACCATTTCGCGTATCTCCTTCCATACTTGCGCTCCATATGCTCACATCTTTTTGTTATCCATTTCAGCTATCATACTCGTATTAGGAAATGGGCAAAGCCTGAGTTCCTGACCTTTCGTCGTTCTGAATCCCATACCTGTTGAAGTCTCGTTACTTTCGCCCGATTGCCCGTAAAAATCCGTTTATTTCACAAGCAGTTCTCTCTGTGAATCGTTTTACTTGTCCCGAGCGCTTCTACGTCGAATCCAGCGAGACTGACTCCCCAAAACAATGGAACCATTGCTGTTGTACGCTTTCAGCTTCCTATCACCCACTGAGCACTTCCAGCCCAATAAACTGGATACATCCGTCGATTTGATCTCTTTATCAGTCTTTGAACTTACCTCGGAGTACGAGTCGTTCGAAGTGTTTACGTTCGACTTAAAAATAAAATTTCGCTCGACATTGCCAAACAAGAGAACGGCCAACGAACTGGTCAGTTCGCCCAACACCCCAAGTCGCTCGCCAAATACTGCAACCTTAGCTACCACTGAACAAAATCGTGATGACGCTGTCCGAGACGTTTTCATTAGTGGAATCCTATCAAACCACTTAAGACAAAGACTTCCAGGGAAAAGTGACTAAGTTTTTAAGGGGCTTCTGAGTAAGCCAGATCACTCGAAAGGGCTGGGAAAGTCTCTGTATTACCATACTTCCTTGGATCCGTTGTACTTAATACACATCGCCATGACAGATACCCAAAATATTCCAAACTCAGAAGAAGAAACCGATAAGACGAGCGTTGCTGTACTCAACGTCAGGTCACTTCTGCTGTTTTGACGAACATTAACATCATAAATGTCCTACTAGAGATGATAAATGCTCCGGATGTGGTAAAAGAAGTCATTTCTGGCAAGTTTGCTTATCCAGTCAAACAAAGAAGTCTGTTACCTCCCGTATCCGTCCCTCTGTATCTGCTAATTACGCTGACCTTTGCTGCTTCCTCGTGCGTTTCCCGATCCGTTGTTTAACTTAAAGTGATTAGAGCCAACTGCATGACCGTGGTGCACACTGGGAGTTCAGAGATATGGCTGGGCGGAAGTCGTTCGAACAAACAGATGGATGATCCAAAAACGTCGTCTCTGGATAACGATGACTTTCAACTAATTCAATGATATCCAAGCACACTGTTAAGTTTTCATCACCGATCGGGAATCGGGGCATCATGAAATCAAACCACCAATACATCCCCATCTATTCGTGGGTGTTCTTTTGAGGCATGAATTCCTTCAGCTCCGTAACCAGCCGTAAATTCCTTTCGGTGGCACCAAACCACCATCTATCTTATCTACCCTATCGCTTGCAAGGCTTTCATAACCACCAATTACCCGTGGTCCTTCCGAAGATTGCCAACCTATCGTGACTAATTCCCAACGACACAGCTTCGAGAATGGGAAACGCATGCGCGAGGAAACATCTCGGCAGCTTTGAGATAGGAGAATCGAGGCGTGCAACTCGTCATGGCGCGCTCACGTTGGCGTCCTGGAACCAGCCAGTTACTCCACTTGGGTCGGACCGATCGCCGTCATACAGAAGTCTAGCAGAGAATGACAGTGAGCGCCGACTTCTCTAAAGGCTTCAATGCTCCTGTTGATATGCATCAATATCGTCTCTTTCTCTCTGATGATTTATTTGTGAAAATGAACGGTGGCAAGTTAACCGCGATGTTGGACGTAACGGACGTCTACCTGCAGGTAGAAGTTCCAAGGAGCTACTGAGTACCAACAACCATCGCGGCCCGCTTCAGTACCAGTACCTCCCGTATGGCGTGGAGACTTCGCCGGCAGTCTTCTTGTAGATCACGGATACTTTGTTGACCGGTAATCCAAGCGCCTATATGAACGACATCGATGCACCCTGTTACAACCCCACCTGATGGATGGAGGCAAGAACAAACTAAAAGACCATGACCAGTATCCGTATCACGAACAAAAGCAACGATATTACGAAACGGTACCAAAATCAGAGGTCAAATATCGGAACGCAACTCTCGCAATCTAGAACCCCCAACAAGTAAGAAAGAAGTTCCCCAAACAAGCTTTATTTGCTGCTCAGCCCGAGGACAAAATAGCGGCTTACAGCAACTGTATTTACAGGTTTGGGGTGGCCTTAGACCTAAGCCACCGAACGGACCAATCTGGAGCGAGCGCAAGTTTTCGGGCGTCTCAGAATTCTGGCGGCCGTTTAAATTCCCAGAAAATGCCGGAGTCCATTTTCTTTGCAAATAAGGCTAATTTTTGGGAAAATGTGTCTTTTCCCAACACTTACCCTGCTGAGCAGTATTGATACCATCGTTGACGGGAGTCGAGCTGCATTGGGCAGGTAGGCTTAC
>LUCH01008372.1:6567-18960 GCA_013368495.1 Paragonimus heterotremus | reverse complement strand
GCGAGATCGTCTGACGAAACTGAATAACACAGCAGAAAGTTTACTCCGTAAACACAACCGCCTCATAATTAGGGTCTGTTCCAATTGGAATACATAGCCCAAATCTGTGGTCAAGGATGGATCGGTTGAAAGCTTTCAAATCTCACTCGATTGACATATACATGAATGACATTCGGCATCACAAGTTCCTTAACCTTTATACTACCTCAGTTTCACATGTCATTAACTGCACATGTTTGATTAAAAGTTGTTTAAGCGTGTCCCAGTTTTTGTTGCTGAACTGATTGCAGCCAACAGCTACATAGAATTAACCTTTTAGTTAGTTCTATTCACTTTATTCAGTACAATAAACTGCTTGACACAACTGACCAACACAACGACCGGAATGCACAAAGGAAGATCCTTTTTCCTCTGTAACAGCCTATGAACGTGTGAACCCATTGTGGAACTCTCAAAACTACTAGTCAGTAAATCCAAAGAACTAAAGTTCTCGTTGATGACGACAACTAGAATAAGCTGATGTTAATCGTGACTTCAAAATCACAGAGACGACGGCAGTTTGTTGTTTAGGGCGACCACAAAAGTAACACCGGATAAGTCAACTACATTTTATCCATACACAACTCGTGAGGTTTGTGAGAAGGACAAACTATTAAGATCATGGACTATTTTTAATGTAATATTTTTTTGCGGTTGCTAAACAACTAACAATTACTACGAGTCGAATGTTTATAAGCGTGCTAGTTAGACAACTCCAACTGTTCGATTACAATAATTAAGTGAGACAGTGCCAGTCACGTACAGTAGCCCATAATAACCGACATAAAGCAGAGGTAAGCATACGTTTTTCTACAACGCATTCATATTTGCTCGTGTCAAGAGTAGTCACGCGGACGGAACTTCCTGATGGCACTGAATCTAAATAACCCCAAGAATGAAACACTGAACACGATAAAATTTAAGTAGTCTCGTTTGAACAAAGGCCAGTCGCGAAGCATCCTTATATGAGAAGCATGCTGTTCCAGCAGGGGATATCACATCTTCTAAGTAATGAGCCAAGTATAGTGTATTCTGTTTAACTGTTTACGTACGTTCGTAATGTCAGCTAGCAATTTTTAACCTCAGAAGGGAAGTCCATTTATCAATTAGTTTGAAGTTCACCTCTCTCAAAACCCGACCAAAAATGCTCCATTATGACGGCATCGCCAAGGGTAGAATATATCTCATTTAAATAAAGGCAGAAGAGACAGTCGAATATAACTACACGCACATGCTTATTACCTAAAAGGCACGTTAGCAAGCATAAGTGATTACTCATTCATCTCTCACGCCCTAGATGATACCAATATTACGAATGCACCATAGCTGTTAGCATATCCACATCTACCTTCATTGTAAAACCACCGCAGAAGATCAACGTTTTTATCGTGGTCAGCAACGAAGCTCAGTATTTGACTGATGTAAGCTTGCTGACATACGCTTCCTCGTTTATGATATAAATTACATTTAAAACTACAAAAATATGTTATATTTTAGTAGTTTTTAAGGATCCACCTTTATTCATTTACCTAGGACTGAGCTTGCCAACCATGACAAACTGCTTGACGTTTTGTTTCGTTTCAAGTATATTGATAATTTATCACGAGTAAGTTGGAGTCCGTGGTGGTAGAGACACGACTGAATGGTCTGAAAGATAACTTATCGCAGGACTGACTCCTAAAAAATATCACATTCAAGAAAATCACTTTTTTATGTTTAGAACAGATAGAATTCATTTAAATAGTTAACTTGCATTCAGTACAATATCCGTACGGTAAAAACACAGGAGCGCAAGGATGTTTCTTCGAAACTTTTGGAATTACTTGCATACTACGGGATCCAGAAACCCGTTGACTTCACGGGTAGTAAGGACGTTTTATGTTGTACTGTTTACACGTTGACTGTCCGACACACCTGCGGACCAAATGCGGGGCAACATGGAGACACCAGAGGACAGCGTTCTTCCGAAGTAGGGGTTCCAACAAGTCCTGTAAGGAAACAAGAAAACAAACATGAGCCAAAGGCCCAGTAAGCCATGCACACGACTTACACAAACGAAAATTAAAACGGCGCCGACAACACAGCAGCACGCTCCGTTACACGATTTCAATTCAACTTGTGCGCGCTTGCTGGTTTCGACCGCACATTACAGTACAGGTAAATTTCCGTATACGCACTGTCGTTAACGAATATCCACCTACATGGACTTTTCTTTTTTTATCGGAGTATCATTTACTGTTTTTGGCTACAACAGGAAAATAATACAGATGACTCACGCCTTCTTTTTACATTCCTACTGTTCTTCAAATCTGAGCTGTTAATTTCATTCAGCCCGAGAGAGATTATAACAGGTCGGAATGTATCCACAGTAACTTTAAAACATAACATCACAGAAGCAGTACTTTCTGTACCACTATGCACTCTTTGATACCGTATTTTGTCTTGGAAATCACTGGACTAACGGCCTTGATTCATTGTTCCAGAGAGAGGCTTTTATCGACCAGTCCATTCAGTTCGATGAGTAATTTGGTTGTCTTACTCCATGATAAACGTGATGTGGTGTGTCGACTTAATTATGCTATTGTGGTCAAGCGCAAAGTACGAACAGGGCGACTACAGTTGCTCATGGTGACTGAAAAGATAGACCATCAATTCAGTGTTATGACCTGATTTCGATCATCACACACAAATAAACTCTTAAATGTTACCTCAAAGCTGATGACTTGGCTTGGCGGAGTAGTGAATTTTGTCTTTCGGCCACATCAAAGACTCTTTCCTAGGGAGATACCAATGATCATGTTAAACTGCAAGATCAATGGGTGATGGCCGTCTTGATGAGGATTCTTTCTTTTAACTGCATGTCTTTAAGAGGACAACTGTTGTATTTATTGCCTCAATAAATTGGTCAGTTACATCAAATCTGACAATTAAATTCATTTTTACTCAAACGTTCATCTGCAATTTGAATTACTCTCTGTTATGACCGAAAGTATCATCTACCTGTTTTAATCTATAAAACATTTCTCTTTTGTTACTTGGAAAGGCACCATCAGGACTAGCATTTGAAACTCTTTCAAACCTTATGTTTAATACAATCGCATGCCCACTGTATTCCTGCATAACTCAGAAACGAACAGCAGGAGTTCGATAATTAGTCCATTGCTCACCTCTGATCACACAATACTTTTACCAATAATAACCACTCATCAGTGATAACCACTTATGCCTAACAGTTTATAGACGAAAAACAGGTCATGTTTAAGCAAAGACTAAACAATCAGGAACACTTTGATTATTTCAGTTATACTTGATGGTAAGCGGTCATGTTGCTGTATGGAGCTTTAACTTTTAATCTGTGGGCTGAGATTTTTGACCATCATCCTACCCATCAACAAGTCAAAACCAATTCATCACATATGAACGACCAGGTTCATAATCACATAAGTAACATTCACAAGTGTGTTCAGTGAATCACCATATAATGAAATATAAGGTTCAGTTATTGGTATTAATATTGGTTCAAATGATACATGTCGAAGGAATATAGGGGGGTGATGCGGTGAAGTTTCTACAAAACAGTCCCCTTCCCAGGTATCACAGAATACAAGTTAATCAGTTTTCGGAAACAGTTCACTGTTCCTCTGCCACCTAATCGCATTAGAAAACGGCGTGCACATCTCAGTTTAAGTAACACCTGTTCTAGAAGAAAGCTATCCGGAAGACAAAACAGCTGTGCATTACCTCGTTGGTGGTCACTGTTTACAAATCACTTTCTTGATCCACTCTGGGTCGCCGATAAATGCTTGTTCGTTTGCTGTCTACAACAAAATTGAACGACCTATTTTAGCCAATAGGAAAAGGAACGTAATCCACCTACTTTCCCACAGCCTCACAGACTGTGACCCTGCAGGTAGGTGGATAAAGGTCCGGAATATAATCTACCTTTCATTTGGGGGTCATGAGTTCGACTCCCCTGCGTGTATGATGTTAGCAAAACCCAACGAGACATGGCACAAGTCTTCATCACTCCACAGGTGATCACCAGAACCTACAGTCAATACCACGCTAATTTCGTTAATGTACAGTTTAAAGCACCTATTTTTAATACACGACTGTCCAAGTAGTTGCTGTTCAATGTATCTAACATTGGTTCTTAATGTATCTGTCATTTTTGACTTGACCACCTTTACGTTAGAAATGATGGCAACAAAATACACAGACAGTTTTTGCGTGTTGCACGCTTGGAGGAGAGTAGTAGGATAAAATCCGTTTAATTTTTATCCAAATGTAAAATAATTTCTTCTCCCTTCTTCCGATCACTGGTACACAAATTGCTTCGGTCATACCTTAATGTGCTGTTCACAAGTTCTCTACTAATGTGAGGTCCGGACTGTCACTCCGAAGCTTGAATGTATGGAGAAATAGCCATGCTTTCCATGGGTATGATATGACTACTTCCGCGTCGTACTGTTAAGTAATAGTAGCTCCATATAGTTTGGTCTTAGGAGATAGAACAAAACCGCCCGAAGTAGTACCATAAGTTGTCGCATTCTGTTTCAATCCACTTTTGCTAGTTCACTCCATTCAGAGCCAATATTGGTACTAGTTTCGAGTGTCCATTCCACAAAATCTGGCTTGTTTTTATACCATCTGTGATAACGTGCCACAGATGAGCGCAAAAATAGATACCGAATCAATTTAGCTGGGTTTGAGACACTTATACAAATGCGAAAACTCTTCTTTAGAGCATGTCTACCTTTCGCTTGTAGCGTATCGAAAGTATGCCGGTAGGCGGTAGATTTTTGTTATCAGAATTATTTATCATATGGGCTTGACATAAAATGATAAGATCTCACCAACTAACCATTTTTGCTTTGGAAAAAAATCGTTTGGCTCAAGGAAGTCATGAATGCAAATCGTTATAATGATCTGGTCTAAGATAATACTGATTTACTGGTGTTCAAAACACCCACAGGAGTAAAGACCGATGGTACAAAATTCAAACTTGTTGATTGGTCAGTACCACGATCAGTAAACGAAGTACGGAGTTTCATGGGACTGGCTTCGTATTATCGGAAATTTGTTCCACATTTTGCGGAGATAGCATCCCCATTGCATCAACTTACAGAGAAGGGCAGGAAATTCGTATGTTCTGTTGAGTGTCACGCAGCGTTCAACACTCTTAAAGATAAGCTCAGCTCCCCTCCCATTCTCGCATTCCCCGGTTATGAATGGTTTGAGACAGTAACATGTGAAACAGCATCAGGCTGACAAAATACTATACCGCGTTAGTGTTTGCTAAATGCCCACAACTCCTTGTGTATGCACGTGGCGGTTTTTACATTGTTATTCTCCAATAGGTAAGTCACTGCCGCCGGTAAATTGAAACGTTTTAGTGGTATATCAATAAGCATACCCGTGCACATCAGCAGGAGTATAAGGAGCCAATTTTCAGAGATTTTTATCGTGTTTTCCTTGTCCAAACTAACGATCGCAAAATCGGGTGAAATCTGGTTTACGTCATCCACAATCGGTGCAAAAGTTATAAGGTGATGCCACTCACACTTGACTGTAACTCTCATATTCGTCTGAACTAATCACCAACCCATTTCAAACAGGCACTAGCCTTGAGCATTGTATTTGTTAGATTTTACACATTTGGACTTTAATTCATATTATGGCCGCGAAAAGGATACATGCCATTGACGAGGTTAGTGTTTCATTTTTGGAAGAGGTAAGTAAAACGTGATAGTTGCTATTCAGGTGACAAGGATGTGGCCACACAAAAACCCAGTCGGGTGATTCCTTTGTGTTGTACGACGCAAGCGTTATAGAAGACAGACGTGCATCTCAGATAGTAATTTGCTGGTTTGGGATCTTTGAGAGGGACCGTGTATTACTGACACGTTTCACAAGGATTGAAACTCAACTGTAATCTTCCTTGTAGGATGAACAACCTGGACAGTCTGCATCAAAGCACAAAACAGGCAGCTTGAACAGTAGGTGTTTTTGAATCTCAACCATTACCAAACAAGGGTCGTTTAGTATATTTGACATTTCTGTGTAATCACTCATTTTGTTATTTCCATAAACGCTATCTCTCTCATTTGGTAACAGTTCTTCTAATACTTTGCTGTACTGTTGCTGTGCAGTTATATGATTGGTAAACTGCTGTTTCGAATTTAATCGTGTGTGGCTTTTCATGATCAGTTTACGTTTGAATGTATCTCTTCTTTATGCGACGGTACTTAATTCTTGAAGACGCCAGACTAAAGTTGCATACCGATAACAAAATTCAAAATATTTACATAATTTGTCTTTGTTATTCAGCTGTAGCGCTGTGCACATCTATCAGATTTTAACATGTATAAATTATGGTTAATCGAGAACGTTATAGAGTAAGTTAGTGTGTTCCTCACAACATACGTTACTGAAGAACAAGTAAACTAGTTGATCTAGCTTGAGTACGTCTTATGAAAGGATCGCCACGTTTACTGTTTAGCGAGGTACATCAGGAAAATGTTAGCTAGGTTGTCACAAACGGTTTATTTATTTTCAAATAAAAATCGCCGATTTTCCATGGTCGCAAGATTAACCATCCAGGAGGTCCATAAACTTTGTTGCAAACCCGTATTTCTTTCGAAGACAAGTAGTTTCTCCATCTCTTGTTTTCATATCAACCAAGTAACTGATGAGTCCTCAACTTCTGCGATATTTATCCTTCATCAGATTCATTTTTTTGATCTTCTGCAAAGCCTTTAGTAGGAGCTGACAAATGAATCCATCCACTGTTGTGAAGTCTCTAGAGAATCCCAGCTGACAGCGGAAACAGTACAGCTTAAATTTTAGAACCTCTATATCGGTAAATTCTTCAGTAGCCAAAGTTTGCATCGATCTAGCCCAATTATAAATTACCAAATTTTAAAATCCTTCTTGAAAATTTAAGACGTACTATCCGTTGGGCAGTGGCTAACGCAGAATACGGCTGAAATACCTTAAACCTCTTACTAGCCTTGTCTAACGAATCCGTAAGCTTCAAACCACTAGCGCTCATTTCGTTGTTGGGTTTCTAGAACCAAACAATTAAAACCGCAACTCACCTGAATTTCCCTACCGAATGTGTAATTCAATCTAGAACCGTACTTACTTTGACCTTCAAAGCATGTGGAAATTTTCCTTTTTCTCACTACCAAAAGAGCCAATCGTTTTCCCAGAATACTCTAGGAGACTAGTCGCTTTGATTCGCTGTATACTAAATACGGGACTCCTCTGAGCTTACTGCCATTCTTACATGGGGTGTTGTTTTGTAAGTACGTAATAAGTGGTTTGGTTTCGTAATAACTGAGTACGTCCTTATACTAATATCCTTCGTATTTTCCCTCAGTATACGTAAGTAAACCAACATTATTAATCTGTGTGAATTTGAAAACCCCCTTGTTAGCTGAGCTTAAATTCCAATCTTCAGGAGTCTTAACACTCTCTTAGGTTTCCTCTTAAACTACTGTACCGTACACTTTCATATTTCCTTGCGTGCTTTGAGGAACCACTTGTAAGCTCGATCGTTCAAATATCTGTACACACAGTGACGTGATCTCGAAACCATTTCTGTAAATTGAACGCCTGTGTATTTTTTCCCTTGCTGTGTAGACAGTCAGTACCTACGAATTATTTGCTTTTAACAGCCTGTCGTTAAACCACGTACAACTTTCGCTCTCAATTAAGTGAAATTTTTCCATTTGGGTTCTCTGTATGAGGTACACTCGGTTAGTACGGTCTGTGTTCACCTGACTGAAACCAACTTTGTTTTAAGGTAGCCCATTCGGAACAGTCCCGATTAGTACTGGTCAACCCTGTGAATCATACTCACCGTGTAAGTGTACAGTGGCATTTCCCTGTGAACGATCAGTACCCGAATGACCCCCAACGTTGTATCTGATAATCTACACCCAAACTAAGCTTTACAGAGGAATGAATCTTATGGAAAGCATGAATTAGCTCAGTTACATTTATTGTCAGCATATACACACCCTGCAGTTACTCATCCTTTTGATTAGAAAACGATATCAATTAATCATAATTGAGGCTAAGACTCCAAATTTTCACTAAGTTCGCAGCGACTCAAACACCTCTGAAGCGCAGTTAAACCTAATTCGAACTGTAGTGATCGTCGGCCTAATAGCTACGGCATGGCCCCTTAATACCGCATAATTTCTACAGTGTTTACACAACTTTTTAAACGTGTCTGATGAAGAACAGTGGTGACTGTATTTGGTTAACCGTTCCTCAAAACTACCAGTAAACAACATCACTGATACTGCATGATTTTCACAAAGAATGATCTATTCGCCCAAAGGCGAGTGAAATGAAATACTTATAGATAGCATCTGAGTAATCTCAGCCATCAGGTCATGCGACAGTGATGCCAAATAGCAGTAGAGTTTAGTTGAAATTGGTGTATAATCACAGGAATGCTAACAATCATGGTTATATGCTACCCATTTTGAATGTTGGCTTTCAACTCCAGCCAACAATTCGTAAACCTTCAAGTGATAAGGAATAGTTAGCTAAACAGCAGAAACACATTTTGTCCAATTTAATTACAAAAGTCCGTTAATAGCATCAGAACGGGTACCAGTCAAGTTCAATTTAACAACTTGTGCGTCCAACCAGACAGACTATCCATCACTTCTTCGGCAGCGCAAGGTTGCGTTCGTACTAAAACTGATGATGTTTCACATCATCTATCCTCACTCGCCTGCGGACCATTCTGTATTCACTCAGAACAGTGAGGCTATCGTGCCACAGAAAGAGATAGAATACGTGGTTTTTGTCGACACAGACAAATGTGCTGTTGCTGTTGGTGGATTAACAGATAAAAAACATTATATGACCAATATGAACGGTGTATCAATTGATAAATAAAGGCGCAAATATAAGTGTGAACGTGGAATCACTATTCTGGTGGGGGAGAAACAACTATGTCATAAAACACAATCTCTTTCAATGTTTCATTACACAACCGAATCTTCGTATAGTCACATGTGGCCAACTAGGATGGGCACATCACATCGAGAGTGATCCAAAACAGTGGTCAAAGTGGGGGTTTCTTTTAGGCCTTTAACTGCACCGAGGTGTTTATCTACTCATTGTTTTTTTAATGATACAGGCCTATACAGATAAATACAAAATGTAATGAATCAACATGACTAAAAATTATATGAATATTGCAATGTATATCTTTTAGCGGTTCGGATTGACAGAACAAGTGGAACCGAATGTTTCAAATTATAAGAGACCATTAATAGCAAACCCTTTAATTACCAGTCTGTATCTTCTTCTTGTTTTGATCGATCAGATCAACACTAGTTTTTCATTGAACGACAGAAATATCTTTCTTATTTAAGTCGCTGAACGGGAGGCGTGTGTGCATCAACTTCCAGTTTGCTGAAAGATTTATATCGGGTTTGTCAGTAAGTGGGGCACTCCAAACTGCAGGACGCCTGAAATCAAAGTTTACACAGCATTAGCTACTAAAGATGTTGTTTTAAACGGGTGACTTGAATCATCCTATAAATCAAACATACTTTTAACGACGGAGCCAAATTGTTCCAATTTTTATTGATTACATCTGGATTTTGTTGGGACGGATTGTATGTTTGGGAATAAATTGTAGGCAGTCGGTAAGTGGGGTCGCTGGTAACGTCTATTTCCTGACACAGAAGCTTCAGTAAATGAAACAATATACAGTGAACATCACCCACAATTGATCGCAGCTGTCGCACTCCCATAGACTTTCCAGTTGGCCCATTTCGAAAAGAAGCACTAGACTCGAGTTTCGCTCTCATTAGAGCTCGTCAGTAGTACATATCATCGTCACTGCAGCTGGGACTTGAACCACTGACACGCTTTCCATGAGGCAACCGTGTTTACCACTGCGCCATTGACCTCATATTAGGCACGACCGAATTATCATATGTGAACACTCAACCACTTTCGCTTGTGAGTAATGATCAGGTTGCCCTATCGTCTCGAAATGGAGACACAGTTACTGTCTGTTAACTTGGAGAGAAGTCCTAGTCGAGGGGTCATCGATTGGAGTTAACAGACAGTAACTGTGTCTCCATTTCGAGACGATCGAGCAACCTGATCATTACTCACAAGCGAAAGTGGTTGAGTGTTCACATATGATAATTCGGTCGTGCCTAATGTGAGGTCAATGGCGTGGTGGTGATGTAGGTTATGTTCAATCTATATGAAAATCAAAATACCCCACTACTCACCAGAAACCATATACCTTGATTCAAAAGACCAATCTATTTACGGCCGGAATTCATTCGCGGGCATTAGAATACTGAGATATAAGGCGGTACCATATTTCCAGGACTTGTACACAGCGCTTAATTTTTGGTAACGGTTCAATTCTGACACAGAAACCTCCGTCGTACCAGAATAATCCGTGACAAAGTTGGTTGCAGTTGAGTTGAGATGGACCCAGTTAACTTAATTAGACTGTATGGATTAGATTACGAATAAAGAGGTCATTGCTAGAATTCAAAAGTATATCCGAACTGCAAGCTGCAGCCGGCAGCGGCATGAGAGAACTAGAACCGAAAAAGTAGTGATACAACCAATCATAGAGTTCTATAAAAGACCATTTCTTTTAAGGAAGGCTGAAGGAAGAATCACACAATCTGGATGTAAGGAAAGCATCACTCCAACCAGACGCAAACATTTCGGCTCACGGTTTGCGCCTAAAAGGAATACATTTCTGGCAATGAACGACTTTTATTTCAGGGAATGCGCAACGGTTCTAGTTGGAAAACTGTGTTAACATCTTGTGGGCTGGTTAACACGAAACACAGTAAATCATCGAAAAGTTAAAATATGAACACTTTCATCTGCACGTTTTCTGAAGAATTACATTCCCAAGCATTCAATTGCTGCTTGCATAATTCTATATGTATTTGCTTCTGTCACTTGCTGTTATTTCATTAAAACTGGCAACCAATTTTGATAGGTGGATGCTTTTTTAAAGCAGTGGGATAAGCAAACGAAAGTTTATTGAAAATCAGAACCATGATACCTGTATGACGAAGTCTAATGAAACAAAAATCCGTCAGCTGTAGGTGGTATCCGGTGAAAACACTTCATAGGAACATCGCGAAGCAATGCTATAGTGCCAACCAAAACTACAGACGACTGTATGCTCACCGCTGTTACAGAAAAATGTGTCAAACGGATCAAAGGCACAAAATAAAAACCAATCAAAATATTTGTACGAGTTTCGTTACATAAAGACTTCACTCGTTTCTAGTTTATCAATGAACTGCGTACGGAAAATAAAAATTTACAACAGGTAAGTTGAACAAAACCATGGTTGCTGTTCAAGAAAGAAGGACATTCGATTTGTTTCGAAAGCAAGATTATCGGACACTAGGGTAATTTGTTGATTACAGTTGTTGAACACTAAAGTCGTCTACGAGGTGTCTTTTCTTACAACAGAGAATGTGATATTAAAAAATCAAACCACTTAACAAAATTCCAGTAATATCTTGAAGTCACAATTTAGCAAACAGGAACAGACAGCTTAGAGGATGAAGCACGTATTCCACATCGACACGTTAACATCACATTCGCCGTGATATAAAACATCCGGTGTATATTCTCAGTCAGCTTCGGGTTCACGACAGGGTAGATTGCTCTGCTCCACGGAACTATTCTGACTGGCCGCCAGTTTTTTAGCAGGAAAGCAAAACCATGTAAACGTGAGCTATTGCGTTGTACTGATGACCATCTCATTGACAATCATGTGAGCGATTTTAAATACAACGACTTAATTTTGATCGCAACTTAAGCAGTTTCTTTTTAAAAAAACAGCTTGCAGCCAATCCTTATCAGAGGAAAAACTGAAACTTTTCAACCAGATATATTCCGTAACATGATTAAAAGAATTTTCCGTCTAAGCACGAAAACAACCACGTAAGTCCGCTGCTCTTAACTTGATACGCATTCTGCAACGGTTGCAAGCGTTCAAAACTTGACCGCCGTAAAAGTCTGGGGCTCTTGAGACACCCTAGCCGAAGATAAATTGGGTTGCTTTTCAGTTCAATACGGACACCCGAGAAGAGGCCTAAATCCCACCCCCAACAGGACTGCACACATTGTATTATTCTAGCTGAGCTGTTGCCACTAGTCTATTGGGACTGATGAGGATGTGACAAAAAAGCGTCGAACATGTGAGTGTGTATTCGTGAAAATTCGCTATGGTTAGGATCTGCATGTATTAGAACCTACTTCAACCTACTTCGTCGAGCCCAAATCGGTTGACAGCCTTTTCAGATATATAAAAGAGAC
>LUCH01008370.1:0-13782 GCA_013368495.1 Paragonimus heterotremus | reverse complement strand
TTCGTCGCAGCTGTCGCATTCCCAGACTCGCCAGTCGGTCTCTTTTCGAAAAAAGGCACTAGACCCCAGTTTCGCTTTCATTAGAGCTCGTCAGTAGTGCATATCCTTGCCACTGCCGGGACTAGAACTCTGGCCATGCTGTTCATGAGCAGGCAACCGTGTTTACCACTATGCCATTGACCTCACATTTGACACGATCGAATCACGACCGCATGTAAACGCTCAACCACTTTCGCTTGTGAATAACGATCAGGTTGCCCGCTCGCTTCGAGACGAGACACAGTTACTGTCTGTTAACTTCAATCGATGACCCCTCTACTAAGACATCTATCCAAGCTGAAATCACAGAAATCATTAACCTGTTGAGCGGTATTTTGATTACCGACGAGTTAGCTTCCACGCAGAGCTTTAAATTAATATCAAGGAAATATGCCATCCGAAGCGTGCCTTCTGATGAAATCTGTCTAAATAGAAGCTCACACCACAATGCATTTTGAAATTCTCAATACCTATTTTGGGGAGGTGAGCACGTAAAAATTCTATTCAGTTCCGTCTCCGTATGAATTTCAAAAGGGTCATTATTGTTGCATAATATACATGTTTGAGTAACATTTTGTTCGTTTTCACCAGTTACATACATGAAATGATAACAGAATATCATGTCGCACACACCTCTAGAACGGCGTTATGATTGCTTATTAGACAAACTCTTCCTACCTCGTTAGCATAATCGTCCAATAACATGTCGTCAGATCAATATGAACATGGAGTTTAAAAAATGATTTCATATGAACGGCTGAAACTATATTCACGATAATCACTTACTGCTCTGCACACAGAATAAGTTTACGTTATTTGACTAAGGCCAACTGTTTCTGTGGATGTGATACAGGAGCGTGGGCTACTTGAGACCAGGGAGACTTTTAAGTGTGGGCGACCTACATTATTGACTCGACTTGAAATAGTGGATACCCACACTCACACAGACAGCTGATCACGGCTATGAGATGTCAGCATATCCAGTGAACAGAACAGTTGTGATCATCAAAACATTTATCTTGACCAGTTAGATGACTTGATGCATTTTTTAAATTTGTGTTTATCGGTGTGCAGACCAATAGATAGAGTTGAAATTTCCGAGCTCTTGGCGTGGCTTCGTAGCTTAGCTGGTAGAGCGCTCGCCGCGTTGAGGCATGGTGTTTCCGTCGTTGGTTTGAATTCAGCCGAAGCCCTGACTTTTCACATATGGAACTGTCAAACTAGTTCTTGTGAACAATAATGTGTGAAATTACTATCATATCCCCAGAGAGTTTGAACATCTGCCACGAACCTTGTATTAGGCACGACCGAAGCACGGGATCTAGCGGCTTATTCTGAATGAATGAATGAGCACTCATATACAATTGTCACAGTCTCAATGACCGCTAATGTGGAAAAATATTACATCCTCAGATAGTTTGAACGCCTGACTCAAAATGATCGGAAACATATTCGGTTGGCGGATTGACAAAAGGAAGCCGTTTGAATGTCGACTACGAAATAAACGCGTTTAGTAACCTTTGAGAATTAGTATCTTCACAGCGTGAAATACTCATGGATAACATTGTGTCATCGACGAACAACACGTCGATCGAAAGTTCCGACAAAATATTCTAAATCCCAACCGATCGTGCACGAGCACAAAACATGATATGGCGAGACACGACAACAAAGAAGACAATGATGACCATAGACCAATAACGCATGTATTTACCGGCAAGGCCAATGAGCGTACCCTCGAGTGTTACTTCAAATCTGGGAAAAACATTCGAGTAATCATTAGACCATTACTTTATGACAAACATAAGATACGTCACAGATGACGCCCGATTAGGGTTTGGTTTATTTTATCTCTTCTAGTTATATTCGCCCGTCAACATTGTGTTCGGTGGTTTGAAACGCATTGTACACGTGTCTATTGGACTGTCAATAACTGTTTGAATTGTAGATCCTGTCGACTGTATCGATAACCGTAACTTAAGGTCCACACGCCTCCTGTTGTCAAGGTACGCACTGTCTTACGCTGAACTAATTTTGCCGTACCAACTCTATGTTGCAACTGCAACAAACAGTTTGATTATTCTAATGTCATTCCGTTTAAGCGGTAGGCGTAACAACCTCGCAATCAATTTGGCTTTAACCAACTGGATTATGGCAAATTTAATTAAGACGCCTCCTCTATTTTGGAATCTGCCTGAGGAAAAGTCCATTGCTCAGTGATGGTTATATTTGAAAGCCACCATTACCGAGTATATTCAAGTACTTTCTGTGCCTAGTGATAATCAAGATGTAGAGGATATTTTAAATGTTAATTTATTCTGTCACTACACCAGTCATAAAAGACAACGGTGCCTTGACAACTTACAATTACACGCCAAACAATAGTTGTCATCCGTAAGAAAAAGGATGGACATTTTTTACAGCCCGTTATAAACTCTACGTAAAACGTTCACCTGCAGGCGAATCCGTCAACGACTTAGTCACTCGATCCTTTCAGACTGTACCTAAGGACAAATCCCGTTGAACGAACAATGTATATCCAAGGGTGTAATTACTGGGTGCGCAAGCGACTGCCAGTTGAAGATGAAAATTTCTTAACGTGGGAGAAAGTTTATGATATGGTGCGCCAATGTGCTAATTCAGTCAAAGAACATTCATAGTCCTCCGCTGCGGAGCTTTACAGAACAAATTGTGCTAACCAGGTAGCACACATCAAACATTCTACGTTTTTTTGCTGTCGTCGTGGTGACGATCTATAAAAGCAAAGTGACTGTCCACACATGAATTCAAGTAGCAAATTCTTTTAGAAGAAAATTCCGACTCAGATGTCTTCCCAGACGTAGTGCCTACAAATTTTTCAGTTCCAGATCAACAAATCTAATCAACGAGAACATGAATATTCAATGGACTAACAAGACAACCGTCAGTTATCGCTGCGCAGCAACCTTGGATACACCATTTGTTGTTTCGCTAAATGTGAACAGACAATAAATTGCATTCGAGCATGACGCTGCATCGACCGTAACATGACTGTGACGGAATGTCTCACTGCAACTTCCAGAAATGAATCCACTCACAGGTCATTTGGAATCTTGCATAGATCGAACGGTGTGTGCTATCGGTACTGTGCCTGTTGATGTGTCCCATTACATCGCAGGGTCCAGAGATATTTGGTGGAGACCGCATTAAACATTTTCAGAGCAATCTATTGAATGTTAATACGACTGGAGTTCAATACATCCCCAGGCAATGCAACCACACTTCTGATGCTTTAAGCAGATTTTCATTACGGGATATTTTTACTACTTATCACTAATTACTGGATGTCTACAGAATTTAGTCCACAAGAACTTGTGAATCCTATCCGACGATCCAATGACAAAACAGTACGTGTAAGCAGGATGGTCAGAACGAACACCTAATGGACTTACACCTTCCGATTCGGAATGGCTGAATTATATCTTCAAAACGTACCTCTACTATGGAAGCCCATGCGTTGGTTTCGAAGCGATTGCAGACGCTTACTCTCAGTGAACTTCATGGAAAATTAAAATGACGTTACTGTCCCGTTATTTTTGTGTAATAGCTTGCGCTGGACGGTGACGTTGTGCCAACAGTTAGGTCATGTGTACTTTGGCGAGAAAACTAAAACTGATGCTCAGATTCTTCCAACAACGATAACGACAAGCAGAACAAGTCAATTACGCACAATTCTCGCAACATTTCGTCTGCCAGAAGCCGCTGTGATGGACAATGGCTCCGTGTTTACCAACTCTGAGCTTACAGACTTCAGAGATGTGGATGTAATCAAACAGGTTATAACAGCACCTTACCATCCCGCTTAGAACGGCCTGAATAAGAACGCCATGCAGACAGTGCGGAGTATGTTGAAGGAACAACCGAGCGACTCCTTGCGCGTGCGACTGGATCGTGCTTTATTGTCTGCCGGAAGCTTGTTACCGTGGCCACCGGTAACAGTCCGGCCGAACTCACATGTAGTCACCGTCTCCGTACTCGATTAGACTTACTCCACGAAAGTCTTCAATCAAAGATATCTATTAAACAAGAACTAAAAAACGACCGTTTCGTCATACCTACCATGGATAAACGTGTCTTTGAATCTTCCCACAGAAAACAAGTAGCGATCCCCTATCGGCACAAGTAATAACGCGCAAAGTATACAGGCCCACATGGAAGACTGGTAAGCTATGCGACACCTTTCGGATTATACGCTGTTTTTATGACCAATATTCAAAAAAACAGAGGGAGAGATGACACTTCCGCCAGCGGTGCGTGAACGATGGTTCCAAACGTGTTGTAAGCGTACCTATCGATCTGTTTGAATTGACCACCTTAACGACAATATCGAAAGCTTGAACTAATAGTTCACACGTCTCCAGTT
Source organism: Paragonimus heterotremus (assembly GCA_013368495.1). Lineage (NCBI taxonomy): Eukaryota > Metazoa > Platyhelminthes > Trematoda > Plagiorchiida > Troglotrematidae > Paragonimus > Paragonimus heterotremus. The sequence goes on along the minus strand of LUCH01008370.1, from coordinate 9,341 downwards.
TTCACAGTGCGCACAGCCTTGTACTGAACTGACTACGCCGTTACGCTACTTTCGACTGGTAGCATCCTCTGGAATCACCTTCTCCGTAATGAGGTTCCACAGAAATACGTGAATTTGTTAAGATCACAGTACGCCCAACTTGTAAACAAGATGAGGGCTTATGGACAATTGCTCCCGACGTTCATCACTTCTGGTGGTGTTCATCAACGGTGTCCAATTTCCTCTATCTTGTTCAATTTTGTCACAGACGACATTCTGGAAAGTACGCCTGAGAAATCCACTCGGTTTGGTGTTGAACTTCTTTCTGGCGCTAAGTTGACTGAAATGGAGCATGCAGATGACACTGCCTCATTTAGCCCCTCCGTAAGACATGCAAACCATGCTGAACATAGTGAGTGATGGAGCTGGTTTGTATGAAATGCACTTCACATCTTCAAATTGCAAAGTGCTACTACAAATCTGGGGCACTTCCATTCCTACTTACTCTACTGTATGTAATCCGTTTGAGACTGTGGACACCTTCATATACTTGTGTAGTACTATCTCGTCAGCTTGTAATATTGTTGATGAGATATCAAGGAGGAGAGTAAAGACATGTATTGTCTTTGGGAGGATGTGTCATCCGTGGTATCGAAAAGACGTCCGGTTGTCGTTGAAGGGAAGGGTATACACAGCATATTTGCGGTCTGTTTTACTCTGTGATTCGGAAGCATGGCCTGCTCCCGACGAAGATGTCAACAGAAGTATTGTGTATGATCATCAGCCTCTGTCAATCAAGCTGCACCAAATGGGCCGGCGGTAATTCTGGAACGCTTGGGATGTGGGGTCAATTGGTCAACTAGTCAGGTTACACAGTCCGTGGCAGTTGGGTCACGTACAGATTACGCCAGCTGAGCGTCCGTCGTGCCGAGTATTGCAGACTGAGACCATCAACAGCTGGGTAGAACCGTATTGGTCAAACAACAACGTGGTCTCGAAATATGAAGACCCTGACTGTTCCATTTAGCAAAATGGGTAGGTGTTACCTTTCTGGTTGTGGTTCTCGTGATCACTCAAAGCGTTGGTTAGAAACGCTTTCCGAGATGGCAGTGTATCGCATTTAGTGGCGTGCCTGCCTTCATACCACTCCCAGTTCTTCCGCTTCGTTTTTTTGTTGTTGTAACATTGTTGATAACGTTTTCTTTCTCCGAGATATTCCACGTCGCTGTTGATGTAAGGGATGTCCTAGCCATAATAACTTCTGGTTAGGTTCAAGGCTGTTGTGATGATAACGATGGTGAAATGCTCTTTTTGACTCGGTTGTTTGGCACGCTCCTCAGGGCTGTATCCATCGCAGAGAAGTCCAAGTGGAGTATATCAGTTTGTTGAAGTCGTTATGCACCAGCTCTGAATGCAGAGTGGGCATTTATGAGCAGCTATCTGAGGCGTTCTCTACATCTAGTGGCGTCCAACAAGAGTGTCCTACTTCCCACCTTTTTCAACTTTGTGGTGGACATTTTGGAAGTAGCACTTAGAGGTTCCGGAAAACTTGGAGTGGAGCTTCTACTAGGCAGTAGGCTGACTACTGAGTATGTGGACGATAATGTCTGTAAACCATATCGAATCGGTTAAACGACATGGATAGTCTGTAATGGTATGTAATTTGTACCTTCAAAGTGTAGTGTTGTTACAAGATTGGGTGGGTGCTGACCCTGTCCTGGTTATTGCTGGCAGACCATTGGAGACTGTCTACCACTTTACCTACCTGGGTATTGTCATCCTATCGGCCTGTAGTACTGTTGACGAGGCGCCCACGAGGAGAATGAAAGCACGCAGTGCATTCACCGGCACTTGTCACTAGTGGCGTCGCAAAGACTTCCCGTTGTCGATTAGAGGCAGTTTATAAAGCGTTTGTGCGTTCAGTTTAACTGTGTGAACCACAGGCGTAGTCCATTCGTGCGGAAGGAGCACAAAGACTTTCAGCAATCCATCAATTTTGTCTCTACCAGTTGATCTGTATCGAATATGCTAACATCATGAGCAACAGGATAGTTCGTCGGCGCTCGTTTGGGAAATGAGCAGATTCACGACCGATAACCAATATATTAAGTGTACAAACTTCGCTGGTGGGATCATGTAACCCGTATGTCGACGGAGCACCTGCCACGTCGCATATCGTTTAGCGAGGCTGCTAATGAATGGAACAGACTGCGAGGCGGCTAAATGACGGATATCGTGCTTAACGTCTATGAAAGTCCTGAGCTTCCTGTTGAGCAAGTTCTATAGGTACCGTCTACCTAATCGGGGAGTTCGTAACCACTCGCACCGTTGATTGGAAGCATTCCCTGAAGTGATACTGTCACAGTCAGTAAATAGCTTGTATCCGCAAAACGGTGGGCTCCCCTTTTTCGTGAAACTTCACTGCATTTGTTTGCTCACCTTTTTTTTCAATTTTTTCCTCTCTGCTACACATTCACATCTACTCACTCTACAACTTCGAAGACCACTGTCAGGACTAACGGTAGCTTGAGCCATTGTGTCCAAGGGTATGACTGAAGTCTGAAAACGACCAAATGGTTGGTTGACTGGTTAACACCTGACTGGCTAACGGCAGTAGGGGGCTGAACGAATCCTCATAATTTAAACAAAAAGTGCTATCACCAAACGACTGACAGAAAATTTCACGAACGGTTCGTGGAAATATGTTAATGCAAATGTGACCTTCAAGAGATTCCCGGTGATAGCAATATTAATTGACGGTCGTAAATCTAACGGGTCAACAGTTAATCATTGAATGGACAACTAGTCGAGCATCCAAATCGAAGCGCGCCGGGAAATGAAGTACACACCACGTCAATGGAACAATCCTAAGGTTTAATGGAATCACATCAACAAACGAGACATCACAGCAACTGGCAGACATGACCGTACACTCACGTGACAATGCGACCTCTTCCACAGCATCTAAAGGACCCACACGATTGGCAATATGGACTCCAAAAGACAGATGATTAATTCGATGACTGAAGTTGTACGCTGTCACACGAAGAAGAGGGAGACAGCGAGATGAGTATGAAAATGAATTGTGTCGAGGCAAGCAAAACAATCAATGATAGTCCGCTTATTATGATAAGATGTAGTCTGATGCAAACCATTTAGATTATATAAGAACAACAGAAAGTCAGCGAGATAACAAGAATGATGATGGTATCAGGAAGAGGAAAGTTCGATAGAGTGAAAATGGATAGCGTTAAATTTAAATGCTGGTGTTCAGAAAGCGTGATAGCAACCCCCGTCATAATAATCACCATTTACTACACGTCTGCGACAATGCAGTTATATGCGGACCGACACATTACCAGATCTGCACAGCCGAACAGTTGAGAATTTTAACGATACCTTTTGGTTTAGGGATTCATACCAAAAGATTACGGTTGGATGGCAATCGCCTAGAGTAAGGCCGCTCGTTCCTTGATGAAGTGTTACCTATACTTTAGACATAAAACTTGAGGATTGCGAGGCTAATTTGTTTAACCTCTACCTAATGACATTGGTACAATCAATATAGCTCGGTAGGGCATCAACGTGCATGAAGCACCACATCACGTCATGATCCAATCTCATCGATTACACAGATCATGAGTATAAGTTGAAGCATAATAAAGAATCCAATCTTAGTTGCTCACAAGTGTACACACTGTCACACAAATCTGACGGCAAGGTATCTTCCGGTACATGATTTAATGTCACCAATTTATTGATACATCATTAAACTGGTTGCAATGATGGCCACGTACTCCACCAACAACAACAACAGTAATACTAATAACAATGACACGTGAGTGAACGCATGTTAGTCTGGCTGACATACCAATCATGAGAAACACTTAACGGTGATGTAACTAGAAAGATTGTCCGCTGAAATGTGTAGCAAAATATAGACCACGCAGTTAGCCGCTGACTAAGCAGTTTTTCACTTCATCCACCGTTTAATGTTTACTGTGAATATGGATGCGGGGTTCGGAAGTGTTGACGTCCAAAAGTTAAAATAATTCAATATGCAGTGTTGTTGTGACCTACATTCGACCAACAAACCTTTAAGGTATGAGACGGACCGGCAAGAGGCCCTATTTGAGTAGACTTAGCACGGACACTGAAATGAGTAGAAACTAAATGAGGGTCCACTTGGGCGACCACCAATCACTGCCTATTTAGTTCGTACAGATCATGTCCGTGTCCTCCTTACTTTACAAATAATATTTGTGGAGGAATTTATGCCTCTCGTTTCACATTTGATTTTGAGCGCTTAACACGTCAAATCACTGTGTGGGAGCAAGCCTAGGTTGAATGGGACTAAGTAGCAGCAAATTTTGAAAGAAAATCGAAACCTCAAAGAGTGTGCGGTTGCAGACCGTCCACTACATGCAAACTCACCGGTTAAATCCAGAAATGGTGAAATATGAAGGTGCATGCCGCCGGGACCGGTGATCGCCCTGGGTGTGTACAGAAAATATCCAGATAAAATATCATACTGACATCAACTAGACAAACAATATCATGGGCGGAGAAACACACTCGGATAAATGCTATACAAAAGCCAGTACAGTATAACCAATAGAATGAAAATGTAACTTGCGCCAAAAGCAACCCAAGTCTCAGGATAGTGAATCACTTGGGATTCCAAATGTTACCGTACTTAACCGCATATTGAAATATTGGCACTAACTCGCAAGTTGTCACCGAACCTAGGCATAAAAAATAAACACTGAAGAAAAATTAGATACATCGTTAAGTGAGACAGAGGACTTACTTGCCAGGAATAAGATGCATATTGCCGGCAACTTTACGCACGAACAAAGTACCCACGATGTGACATGCATCGTACTTTTCTAAGCGACCTGTGGGAACAAGGCCGTCATCAGACCCGGCGCTCGTTGTGCCGAATAAACTCTCCGATCGCAGCAGATGATCTCGTTTCCATAACATGTCCGGCAACACGTGGTGGTTGCTACGTAGTACATTAGCGAGCAGACGTCTACGCTGTTGTAGACCGGGAGACAGATTGAAATGAGGAATAACACGTTATTAACAATACTATTGGTGTTGATAGATACTCATTCGAACTCATCATTGCAAATGCTTTCATAGGGCACACAGCAATCTGTCAATGTATAATTCGGGTCACGTGGTAACAAATACAATCACACATAATCAGCACACCGTATTTGTACGTTATGAAACGCTCGTTTGTACACCCATTACCTACTTGTACCCTCAAAACAACGTATTTCAGGGGTGCGTCAAGACATAAAAACATTCAATTTTTCGTATGACCTACTGCACTCCGTGATCAACCACGTTTGAGCTTGTATTGAATTCAAAATTGTTGGATTTTACCACTGTACCAACAGTTCCGTCATGCTGAACAATAATTTAATCTAGGTCGCCAGCAGACCGGTTTCTGTTTCACTAGGCAGCTTAAATCACCATTAATTACGCTTACAAGAAGCACTTCATACATTTACTCCCAAATGTTGTGGACCGGCCAAATGTGCTGTGAGTCTCTGGGTTTCAGAACATTCCTGCAAAACTCTCGATAAGTGTTAGTCACTACCAGCTAACTGTGACTACAGCGAAACCTGGTAGTAAGACTATTGGTCAGTATAGAAAATTCTCAGAAACCAACCTATTATGTATACATCACAGGCGCCAAACCATCCGATGTCGGCGAAACAATTTGTGAGACAGACGGGTCACCAATATACATTTTATGAAGACATCTTTTGGAACGTAAACAGAGTGCTTCATACTGCAAATTGACTGATACTCTACACCGTAATTCTTTTTAACTGACCAACAATGGTTCCTCCCGGAGACCTTCCTCCATAATCGAAGAACCAGAAGAAAATATAAAGCCCCGACGACCTTTCTACGAACATCTACGAGAAACTTGGGGATGCCACTTTCCCACATCGCGGTGTCGAACACGATGTTCTCATCTCCTGGAAGGAAGTGATTGACACCTATCTTCGTGCAACATATGCAACAGCCACTAAGGACAGGCTGATTTCAGTAACACTTAAGCTGTTAGTGCCAGTTCCGATTCGCAGGTTACCCTCAAAACCCGAAAAGCAGCGTCGTGAGGAGAAAATTGGGATTTGCGCAAGTGTATCGATCACATTATCATCTTTGCCAGCTGCAAATAAGCGGTTGTTAACATCAGTGGATGAGAAGCGCCAACAAAGAGAAAGCGAGTCACATTACTGGTCTAATAATAATGTATGGATCACGCTACGCCGATTCACTTGATTAGAGACGATGGCTCACTGGATGGCGAGAAAAAATTAACACTAATTAGGGGGCGATTAGAAACGAGATGGGTGTTCAAGTAGGACATATTATTTAAAATGCTACTTCATTAGCGATAACTAAAAGCAATATAATCGACTTCAACCCACTGTTGGTAAAGAGGAGGCGCCATGTTGTACAACAGCTGTAGCGCCGAATGTAAACGCGTCTTTGTGCAAAAGCGCAAGACAGTTTGAACAAAAATCAAGAAATAAATGCCCATAAAATCTAACTCTACGTTTTTCAAAGTAAATAACTTGCGCGTTAAAGCCAGTAGTAAGTATCGAGATGTCTGGCGATGCTGTCACCGTTGTTTAACAGAGTTACCTGTGAAATAGGTCAAAATAATGACGCGGGACTAAGTAAACTGTCTTGCTGATGATGTCTTACTGTTACTTACAGTTTGGTGGTTTATCTGCAAGGTGTAGACACCCTGACTCTGAATGTCTCAGTAAAAAGTCCTAAGGTCCCCTCCCATTCCTTTCTAATCCTCCTGATCGGGGTTTTCTTTTTTGTTCACGGCTAAATTGCAGTTGGGCATCAGAGAGAACCGCTGATGTACTATCTCAACAGCTCTGTTGATCTTGGAGTCCATGAGCCCACAAATCTACCACATCACACCTGCCTTCGTTACTGAATCACTGAACCGTTGTGCCGCTTCTGACGCAACCTCCTGCAGCGTGCATTGAGCATCCTGGATAGATGGACTCTATCGGAAGGGCATATGAAAAGAACCACCATTGATCACCGGCTCCCAATGGACTGAGAACTGTATGCTCCGCCTCGCTGCGTTGTAGGTTGGGTTCTTTGTGAACCAAAGACTTCGAGTGGGGCCAACCAAGCCAATCCCGTTCTTCGACCTAGACAATCGAGAAGTTCCCCCCCTTATATTTATGAACGTCAACTCATATTAATTGTGAATCTTGTCATGTCTTCCTGTCAGAACTCCTTCGCCGAGGTGTCGGCGGCCGGTTTTGCCCCTATGTTAGATTTTATCGCACTAAACCCACTTGCCTCCCCTTTCCCTCTTTTGTCAAACTTTTTATTCGGTGATCCCCCACAATTCCGTTTTCGTGCGCACACCAGATACTTACCTTACTCGCCGCTTGCGACGAAAGTCATAGCCACAATGAGAGTGTCAAACGTCAAGGTTCTTATGATTGAAGGACACAAACCTCTACTCGACCACTTCCTGAATATCACTTAAGCCTGCTACCCTTAATGCTCGAAAACTTACGTTACAGGTCAGCATGTAGCTCTTACGCATACTTTGGTGACAATCGTCATCGACACCTATGGTCTTGCTGAGACACGGCTTCAGGATTTTAGATCAGTGTTACATCTCCAACCTCAGTCAGCCGCTTCACCATGCGGGTAAAATGTGCGCTTATTTAGAGACCCTGCAGCTGAAGCCATTGGCCAAGCCGGTGTTGGAACTGCCTTAAGCGCGTATGCAGAAAAAAGTGCTGTTTGATTGGATATCCGTCGACAGCTGTTTTCGCAGTCACACTCAAAGGTAAGGTTAGAACATCGAGAGGTGCCCATCACTAATGCTGTCTGTTTGTTGCTGTGGTACATGCCCCAACAGACAATAATCCTAGCACAATCAAACATTATTTTTTAATATCACATCACTAACCTCTACACAACACGAGGCACACGAGCATTGTAATGCTGGCTGAAGACCCCAACACTTAAGTAAGCAGACTAAGCACCGACGAGCATGACTAAGATGGCCTGGACTTTTACGGTACTCGATGAATAGACAACGATGAACGCTTGTTGCAACTCAGTGCTGATAACGGTCTGTTTCTGACAAGTACTACTTTTTCACGTCCTAAGCGTTCTAGGCGTCACCTGACGACCTTCTTTGCCGAGTCAGTCGTAAACCCAGACTGACCCCATGGCTGTCAGCTATAGATGGCGTCAGTGTTTCCAAGATCGTAAGTCAATGTGAAGCACCTGCGTGGATTCCGATTATGCGGTTATTTGCTAAGTTCGCCTTGCGCTTTGGTGAGAAGCCACTTCGCCGTTAATCACGAATCAACACAGTTGAGTCAACAGGGCTGAAGACGTTTTACGTTTACCAGTGTGCGCTTGCCTCTAGTCTAGGTCCTCATCCACCAGACGACAGCGAGCACATATACGGCATGCAATGCATAAGTGCAGTATTGCCCGTGTGGTATTATTAACTCGTTCAGCTGCCAACCGCTGGGTCTCTGTGATCAATAAATTTCCCAGCGCCCACTGACTACGCCTTCGGGCTCTGCCTGTTCTCATTCCTCTGCCGTTGTTTCTACGCTCCCGCCAACAGAAGTCTTTCTCGAGATCAAGTTTCTGAAAAGTCACAAGATACCAGGCCTAGATGAATCCTTCAAACCCTTTTTATACATGGGGATCCAGTCCTTGTTGAAGAGCTGGTGGTTCTGCTCCAAAACTCTGGATCAGTGAAGTTGATCCAAATGACTGGGGTTGGGTTTACGTAGTTCCCAATTTCAAAAGGGGCTCACATACTTCGTGTACAAATCACAGGGAACAAGCCCGACTCCTAATTCATCAAAGTTGCTCGCAGTCATCGTACTCCGTAAACTAAGCAAAGCGCGCTAGAAACATATCGGTGAGAGGCAACATGGGTTTCGCTCTGGTCATTACTGCAATTATCACATTTCTACATGGTCAAATGCTTGAACCTCGACATTCATACAGAAGGTGAACAGTTGTTTTCTTGAGCATCAAAGAGCCCTTCGATTTGGTTGACTCCTTCACAGGAGTTCACTGAGCAAGAAACGGGACTCTAATAGATCAACACACGTCTCCCAGGGAACAGTACTCAGCAGTTGGAAACTCGCGAGTATTACACTTGTTTTCAAGGGTGGTAGGCGAATTTGTCCCCGTGACTACAGACCAATTGTGTTGTTGCCAAGCCCCTCAAAAATTCTAGAGGCGCTTGTATATGACTCCCTTTACAAGTATCTCACCTCTCGTGAGTTCTTCTCTAATGCGCAACACGGATT
>LUCH01008369.1:0-18873 GCA_013368495.1 Paragonimus heterotremus | reverse complement strand
CAACAGTCAAAATAAGTAGCAAGATAGTTGGAATACGTGGCAAATCAAGAGTGTGTAGTGCGGTCACCTTCGACGTCCCAAAAATCCTAAACTCTCTGCGACATGATAGTTGCCTCATCAGTACCACCGCGCCGGTTCACACTGCCGTGTGAATGTGAATTCACTACAAACCACTAGCATCAAAGTTAGCGTACAGACGTAGGAATCGCAGTTTTACTCGTAGCTGCATAAGGAATCCGTATCATATATACTACTGTACGCCACATTCACTCTCATAACAATGTTTTAGCTACTACCGTTGGGAACGCCGCTCAACCAGGCTGACGGCTGTCTGAATCCTGAAGGTCAACTGGAAATTCCGTCGATATACGTCCTGTCTGGCGTCGGTCGTGCGGTTGTGCTAAAGTTTCTTTTACGTCCAGCTGCCTAGCGCCCTTAACCGTTACGTTGAAGTCTCCCTAGTAGCACATTTGAACACCCAGCCGTTCCCTGAGTGACCATTGAGTGTTCCAATTGGAACATTCACCAAAAGCCATTAATAAACACTTTATTGCACTCTTTTTACTAAGATCGGCTTTAATAAATTCGCACTCTGTCAGGGAATCAACCATAACGCGTTTGTGGCACAAGAAAATTTTGTTTAAACTCATCAACACGCTCAATTTCACAGCGCGCCAAGGCGGCAGCACGTCCATCTTGGATTTTGCTGTGCATCTTGGTATGTGGTATTTTCGCTTGCAAGTTGGTTCCGTCAATGAAATGGCTGACAAGTTATACATACTGATTGATCTGATGTAAGTTTCGAGAATTTCTGAATGAGATTGTTGCATTTTTTTTATAAGTTGAGATATTCCACTTCCATTGCGTGCAGAAAGTGGATTTTGTACAATTTCAATAGAATTTCCGACATTATTCCGGATGCATTCTTGAGTGAATATTTCATTTTCTGAAACAACTGTAAGTTCTCCATCAGATTGTCCAAGTGAGTTATTATGGTATCTTGCTTAGTAACCGAGATATTCCACTTCTAACGTGTGCTAATAACTTGCTTTTGTGCACGGTAAATGCATAAATAAAGTTTGTTTGCAGATTTACCGTCTTCTCTTCGTGGCTTCCAAACCAGGTTACTTTGAGACTGGGGAAACTGTGGGCGTACGAACTTTGGAACTAAAATCACCATACATTATAATTTCAGAAGTAGTGTGTTTCCATGACTGCGACATCGATTTTTACACTTTCACCATTAATTCTCTGATATAACGTAAACCGCACTTTTTTCGTTATTTCTTTGTTATTCCTTCTGCCGTAGTTGTGGCCTTATCAATCAAATGACAAAAATACCCAAGCATATGGTAGAAACGAAGAAGTCTTAGCGGAAACGGATCGATACAAAAGGTGCGCGTACAAATAAACGAAGGGTGTACCAGTAAACCAGGAACGACTCACGGGTATGTCAAAGCCCGTTGGATCGAGTAGACCACCACAGTTAAAAAAGACAGCGCTATAGATGGGGTCCGGAAAACGACCGAGGGATGATTCCACACGAGGCATGGGAGGATGGGCGTTGAGCGTGGATGGATCAACCAATATGCGGAGCTGAAATATTTCACCGTGTAATTACTTTACCAGCTCAAAAATCTGCACAAGTGGGGGAGACAGAGACGATGCGCGGTGATTCCTGTTTATTCGTGATGACGAGTAAATTCAAAACGTGATGGTGATAGTTTCAAACAATTGTACAGATAAAGTTAGCAAAACGGTATATAGAAAACGTACAAAAATGGATTTCGAAATATAACTGCTAACTTCAGACACTGTGCTGTTGGTCTACCGCACATTCCTTGTTCACGTCTCTGGAAGATTAAAAGAAAAAGATTTTCCAGCAATAGGATTCCACAATTTCGGGAAATGAAGCATACCAACAAATTGGAGCGTCGTGTTGGAACGACAGTATGCACAACTTGATTCCGACAGCGGCAATCATTGACACAAAGGTGTTTATAACTGAATATTTCGGCTTCGTTACTGGCCAATCATCTGGTTCTGGTGTAAAAAAATTCCGTAACCCCATGTGAGAGTTTGACTTTACTTAAAGTGCGAGCCGCCGGCTAACATGATGGGAAAAGCACGAACCGTTCCGACTGGGCCTTCCACTGACCAACGAATATTTTACGTTTAACCTGATAAAAGATGGGGTCCACCTTTGAGAATGCGATTATGTAACGGTCTACTTTCGTACCATCTGCGATGTTACTATAATGCGCTCCGAAAATATGACGCACGATTATACCCACAAAACCGAATTTTTCAAGATATGGGAATATATAGGCAATTTTATTTGATCGTCGATAAATGAATTTATCCCCTTGAACGCACTGCGATTGTCACGAACTTTTCGTTTCACCCCCCACGCGACCTACCATGTCTCCTGGCTGAAAACGATAACTAAGAGATTCATGCGAGAAAATAAATCTCTATGAAAAACCTTCCCAATTACGGGAAAGGAAACCTATCTTCAAGCGAATCAAAGCGTTTGAGAGAAACGTGCAACTGTAATAAGGTTTCACCATCGTGACTATCAGATCAGCCTACTGCAGTCGTTTATTGATAACTCCAAGAAGACCATCGACCATGTGACACCATAAGCCAAGTCTGGAGCTGCTTGGTCTGACCTTAACGGCTCCAACGGGCTGCCAGCATGAAACTCTGAAACTCTAGACATTCTTCGCGCTCACTGTGCTGCGGCATTTGGTGGGTAACCAGGGGATAAATCCAAGCATGGGAGGAATAGTGATAGTCAAATTGATGAAGCGTGTCCAACTTTAGTACTCAGCGTGCGAAGCAAGTTATTTGGGCTGAGGGCAACAAAGCCAGAGTGTCTGGATGAAATGGCAACATCGGTGCTGAATGAGTGCGTAGACAACCTGACGGAGCCACTGGTCCACTTTATCAACATCCCTATTCCATTGGTCAACTTCCGAAGCACCGGAATCATGTAGTTATTTAGCCGATATACAAAAATGATAATTTTACTGATGCCAGCTTCTTCCGCCGGACATCCCCATTACTATGCCTCTCAAAAGTCATCCTAGAATATTGCATCCAGGAGAAATTAGATAAGAACGACCTACCAGCGTCGAGACAGCATGGCTTTAACAGCGATCGTTCCTGCAGTACCAGCTTGCTTGTTGCGCGATTCCCTTCCGAGGGCTTCAGAGGAATGGCCTCCCAGCGGATATCGCATTTTTTAATTATGCTAAGACATCAGACGAGTTCACCAATATACTTCTACAGAAACCACAAGTTTAGAGTCTGTAGAAGCCTATACGTTTGTGGGTGTGCCACCACCCGTGAAATCTCAAACACTGTGCGAACCTATGGAGACGGTTAGCGCCGTTTTACGCACTGGCTGGAGTACCGCACGGCTCCATTCTAGGTCTACCGCTATGTATATTCTCTGTGTACGACCTCCCGGCAGTCAGTGGTGATTCCCCATTCTCATGTACGTAGACAACATAAAGGTGCGATGGGTTTAGAGTTATATAAGAGAAGCAGATGGCTTCCAGAGAGATATGAATGCCACATCTCACTGGACAGCGGATAGTCAACGTTCAACGGGGGGAAATCCGAGTATATGCGAATTCGACATTCTGGCTCCCCAGCGTGTCTCGTAGGGGGCGTCAAGTCAACTGCCGTAGTTTCTGAGCGTGATCTCGACACATAAGTGACATCTGGTCCAAGGCTGAGTTGTAACGTTTTCGCCTCGTCAGGAAGGGCTGGCGGCCGACCTTTTATGCTGAGTTCAGCGTACCATACCGTACCATACTTAACTCCTCTATACAGCAAGTTAGCACAGCTTGTAGCATTTTGTAAAGTATTTTGTACCTCATACTTTTCACCTTCGTCAAATATACACGTGCACCCAATGTTTAAACCAATTTAATGGAACGAATCATTAATTAAGAAAAAAGTTCACCTCAAAGGTCGCTGGCCGTGTGTTTCTCTCTGCGTTTCTCGTTGCTTGTATATTGATTTCTGAAGAGTTGAAAGCTAACGGAATGAATCATTTAATTCAGTATACTCCCGAATTAATCTGTCGCCGGTATTATCTCCGGTGTTATCTCAAAATTACTTGGCAGCAACACGACAGATCGTACACATTGGCACCTTTCATTCGGTATAGTGGGAACTCCGGTTTAACGCAACTTCACTAACTACTGTGAGCCAGCTGCCTTTATTGTCATCACCTTTTGACTTTCTATTTACATCTTAGTTTCACATAATATTTAGATACGCCACAGGCTGTTGATGACAGCCAATATTCAGACAAACGTCCCGCACTTGAAAGGGACGTAGCCTTAATTGGAACTGTCTATTAGTGAGCTACCACCAGCGTGGGGGTTCTGAGCATCATTTTTCAGAGGGAGCGAACGATAACATTGGAAATAATTGCATTAGAGTGTAGGCGACTAACAGGCGGGCCTGACCTCCTCAGCAAGTCTTTTTCCCGACTTGCCGATACTGTATGCCTTCGGAGGTATCAATACAAACTGGATATACAGCGTGGACAGTAGGCTATCGTGTTGGTTTTGACACCCTGCCATAAGTCACCTTACCCAATTTGAATGACAGGCGAAATGTGGTGCGCAGTTTTGCCATGCAAAAGTGAATTACAAGTATTTAAAGAGGAGAAAACATTTCATAAGTGCGAACCCTCAGTGACAGAGTACCGTCTGTTTCAACGTTGAAGATATTGAAATCTAGAAGGCCAGCTTTTCCAGTACATCACAGATTGGTTCTTGTTGGTTCTGGCGCGATTAAGAGCCTATCGAATAGCTGAACCCTCCCCTGAACGGTGATAATTGTGCACACATCATTCGGTAGGGTGGTTTAACAATGCCCTAGTGACTTAAAGTGCAATTGGTATAGTAGACATAAGCCAACCTCAAAGAAAGATTATCGCGGAGCTACTTCCTCATTATTTGGTTCACACACCCAATGTCTGCTCAGCATTATACCAACGCGACTGGAAGTTCGTAACGACAGAACGGTAAGTACAGGCGAACGTCGGTGCAACAATTGAGGGCGAAGTGTAGGTGGATGTGAGGAAACCCTGATGCAGTCGCACATTAACTGCCAAAGAGTACGAATGCCAATGGAATCTCCAGTCGACCTTCAGTAGTCCAACAGTAGTCGGACCGACTGCACGGTATTCCCAACAACAGAGGTTGAACCCTCGTTATTTTAGCGAATATAGTCTACATTGTTTAAGATGAGGTGGATTCATTATACAGCCACGAGTAAAACTGCGGTACATACGCCAGCAGACTGACTTTTACGTTAGAAGTTTGTAGCAAACTGACACTTGCGGCGTAAAGTAAACAGATACGGTGGTAATAGTAAGGCAACTCTCACGCCGCAAGGGGTTCGTGATTTTGATGGGGCTGGAAGAGATCTCACTAAAAGATCTGTGGCATCTGATTTCGTTCGTCTTTTCTGTTGCGTACCTTCGTTAGGTGATTGAAAAATAGAGACTTGTAGCAGCACACCGTTGTGTGGTCCAGGTCACATGCCTGGACCAACTTACTGTGGCATGTGACCTGAATGTTATGCTCACTCACCCACCGCTGAACGACCCACACGCGTATGCACCCGCAGTGACTACGAACGACTCACAGTTTGTCAACACCACAGTAGTCAATGTCACATGCACACATATACACACACGTGCACACACACAGACACACACGTAGACATAGCAAGACACACAAACAACACCATCTCGGACATTAGCATATGACACGTGATTCAACCCAGTGTCCTTACCGGGGCTGACAAGACAACGACACCCTACACACATGTGACCACAACTCGTCTGGGTCTCTCGTTCGCCAGTGAACAAATCACAGTTACAGTGTTCCGTGGACTACACAGTGTTTCCATCCTGTAGATCCTTACATTGGCATCTATAGGATTCCACCCAACACTCCACTAACACACCCACGGATTGTATCTTTGTATTTTGTCCGAACCCTTGCTGTAAGTATACCTGTTATATTTGTTAGTTAGTACACTTTGATTACATATCCTTCTGATATTATTTAGATGTTTGATCTTGCCCATGCTATTTAGAGCCTATTGTAAATGGCAAGCCAACGTCTAAAGACTTGCAAATTTGGCAGGTGCCTAAGAGCACATACTCCAAAAGGGAGAATACATAAGTGCTCTTCGAACATGCAAATCACGCCTTGTTCACCGGCTTCAGGCAAGACATATTCGCAGTTAAGCGTGTCCAGCTTGCACCTACCAAACATCTGTCACAAAATTAATAACTATCGCGCGCGGGTTTCCGCCCATAGTTATCCATATATACGAAACGCTTTAATTCTCCTTCATTTCTTTCTTATTGTGGGTTTTGTTGAGCAGTTTTTCAGCGTAGCTTCCGGTAATGGTCGACGTTGACATGTGAAGCAGTTTTACAAACCCTGTCTCCAGACCTCTCTCAAAGAGCAATTCTTTCCTCGTAAGACTGCTGACCACTGGAACAACCTTCCTTCCATGGTCGAGGGTTGCTAGTGAAGACTGCCCCATGGAATTGCTAGATTTTAACTTATTTGAAACCTAGCCGGACTAATAAACTTACTCTGCCTTCCATGCTTGTTGTGATTTACAACAGCAGTGCTGAACACTGTTTTCCTCTATTACACTTTAAGTGAACGGACGCCTGCGTGATAACAAATATGACAGACCGACCGGCTGCAGATGCCCTGGGCTGCTACCTGTAGACAGGAGTACCAAACGCTAGAATAGCCAAAAGTTACACAGTCCTCGGTAACAATTTTACACTTCATTTTCAACTGCTGCCTTGCGGGCAGACACTCCAGGTACAAGCTCCAGCATACTTTGCTCTTGAGGCCTGATGCGATCCACACTTATCTCCGACTGGACGTCATGACTCGAAGGGAAACGTTACGGAGGGGATGAGACACGCAAAAGTGACCACCAGCACCATCGCTTCTTTCCTGAGTGAACGTTCTAGTAGCTCATTTGTAAGTGTGTTCAGATTTCTCGAACCGATAGCCACCGGTCCAAATGAAGAAGATAGATACGACAGCTTACATTTGAACGACTTCAGTATCCGACCTCGACTAGGCGATACCCCACATTCTGTGTGCAAACGTAAAACCCTGTGTAATAATCTGCTGTTTTTGCTTAACCTCTGTGCTGACTGCTCGCCCTTAATGATTTTTAGCACAATGAGGTCGTTATTCTCAGACATCACAACCACCAGAATCTCGACACAGCTCCCCACTCCCCTACGTTATAACCGTAAAAACGGTTGAGCGGGTAGACTTGTCGTGTACGTATGCAAAACCCCGCTGGTGTCCAATTTCCGAACAATGCGTTTGCGATTCCATCAGATGCTGTTCGATGCTCTTTCAGAACCGGCAACGGCATCACCTGTGTGTTTGTAAGCATTCGGCTATCCTCCGGCGGCAACTTCAGTGAACGACTACAGACGCATCCATGCTCTGGAAATTTAGCACCCTGAGGTTCTCAAATACACACATTCTCTGGGACCTCAAACTTCCACAAATCAGTTTAGCATTTTTAAGCTCGTAGTGCAGTGCATGTCTCTTGGCAAGCGGATTGTTCGACGCTGCTGTGGACTCGGTCCCCACTAAGCACATCCGGAAGGCAATTAGATGGCCCCACTGTAGCCAGTCCTGACAACTAAACTTTGAACTGTCAAATGAAAAAATGATGTTTTTGCAGGGTCACTCTCAATGGTTCCCCGGGCAGTCACTGTCTCGTTAGACTTCCAGTGTAACACCACTTGAATTTTACTCTCCACGTGCGCATAGTAAGCGTTCCGCTGAGAAAACCTTCTCGCCAAGAAGTTTCTAAAAGGAGGAAGGGGATACAGTTACACGGTGTCTGTAAGTGCCCACCGGACGTCGGCGAGAAACGTTCTACTGCAGCTCCGTTGACATGCACGTGCCCTTCAGGTGGTGTTCGCGGAAGAAAGATAAAGGCTTAGTGAAACAAAGCACCTACAAAACTATGCTTTTGAAATGTATATCTCGAGAGTTGCTTTTAGCCGGAGGGTCGCGGGCTTGTTTCTAATCATCGCAACACATGAAAAGTATCGCTACTATCAGCGACAACAGTTTGACTATATAGCCTCGAGTAACTGCCGTTTAACTGCAGGTGACATATGCAGGTAGTCACGACCGTCTTCAGTCGACACGATCACAAAACCCTCTCCCGGAATACGTCTCAGAACTTTAGGATATCTCCATCCCACGTACTTAGGAAGCGAAAGCAGCTGAAATTTCGTGTCACTGGGTCAAGATAATATTGCACCCAGTTGCGTCAGTGGGTGTGTTGACTTTCTGGTAGTCGTAGGGCACTCACTGCTCAATCACTCGTTATTGGAAGACAGTGTTTAAGAGGGATAGAAACACAGCCGTGGGACGTTCACCCACGAAGGCGGCGACTACGGTAATGCTGCAACTTTTCGTCCTATTGTCTTGCTGATGAATATCGAAAGTCCTGGAGAAGTTAATAAGCCACCATATCTGACACTATTCGTAGGCGCAAATTTTCCTCGCCCTTAGGCAACACGGGGTTGGTCCATGCCATTTGTTCACCCCAGGTTTACCGCCTGTCGGTAATTTTGTGTCGATGGCAACTGCTTCTATCCGAGGCGTGGATAACCTACAATTTGACCATGTAAAAGCACTATACAGCG
Organism: Paragonimus heterotremus; assembly: GCA_013368495.1. NCBI lineage: Eukaryota > Metazoa > Platyhelminthes > Trematoda > Plagiorchiida > Troglotrematidae > Paragonimus > Paragonimus heterotremus. The sequence goes on along the minus strand of LUCH01008369.1, from coordinate 10,118 downwards.
TCGGCCACCGAGTTTTTATTGCTAAAATTGAGCACCGCAAGGTTATTGCAACAGTGTTGGTTTGGCTGAAGGGCTATTTTTATGGCAGATCATACAGTTCAAAACAGTGAGTTCCATTGGTCAAGTTCATCAGTAACGATAGATGACATACGCCACGAGATGCTAACACTGTTTACTCTCTGCAGTGACGGACGTAAAACATTAGAATACATAGGGCATGCGGGTAGTAACAACAATGGTTACAACCAACGATTGGGTTTACATAAAACAACCACTGTTGTCAGTTCCAGGCAGACCAACTGCGAGAGCCAACAGTTTACGCACCCACAGGGCTTGACGACGAGTGTTGTTTAGCATTGCTTCGGAGCAGGCAAACAACATCGGATTTCAGTTGCGCAATAATACGTGAAACGAGTTGGCGTGGTCAACAACGTGATCTGTTTCCATGATGTGCTTTACAATAAATGAGGTCGGATTTGCTCTCACTCAATCTGTTGACATTGTCTGTTGCATCATGGCGCGCACGAGCCAATTTGGCATATTTTCAACCATTCTTTGCCGTAGGTACCGCTCTGTTCTGCCGATATAGACGTTGCCCAAACCGCAAGTGAACTAACAGATTACCTGTCAGACAAAAAATTTCGATAGGTCACGACTATGAATAGGCTGAGCGACACTCCCGGCTGTAGGTGGCCACCGCAATTCATCCACAGAGTATGCACGCGTTAGAGCAGACTGTAATTTTTGACTTACATCAGTTGTTATGTGACCAGTTGTTTCTGGCCGTAAACATCGATGAGCTTCTCAGGATAGCCGTTTGCAAGTGACGATTTCTGTTGTCCCTGCTCTTCTCCTTGCAAGTAGTCATCGGTGCGGAGGTGCTGTCTGTGCACCTTCACCCCAAATTCGCATCAATGGAGATGCTGTCGGCAGCTGTACAGGCTTCTGCTACTTGGGCAGCAATCTGTCCACTGATCTGTCCGTGGACCGCGAGTTGAGAGCTCGTGTGGCAAAGGCTAGTACTGCTTTCGGACGTCTTGAAAGACGTGTTTGGAAGAACCACAGCTTGAAGCCGAGCACTAAGCTCTTTGTCTACCGCTCAATGGTGTTGTCTATACCGCTGTACGGCAGTGAAACGTGGACATTGTATCAGCGGAACGTGCGCTATCTGAGCCGCTTTCATTTGCAATGTCTAAGACGCATCTTGGGTATTCGGTGGTCGGACATGGTTCCGAACACTGAGGTACTGCGGCGAGCGGACATGAACGGGATGGAAGCCTTGCTGATGTTGAATCAGCTTCGCTGGCTGGGTCACGTCCGTCGGATGGACGATGACCGTATCCCGAAGCAGGTGCTGTATGGACAACTGAGATCAGGTAAGCGAAATCCTGGTGGCCCAAAGCTTAGATACCAGGATGCTGTGCAGGTAAGTCTTTCACGTTGTAAAATTGATTTTAGATGTTGGGAAGACTTGGCGTTGAACCGGACTGCTTGGAGGAATACAATTCGGACGGGCGTCCGCGAGTTCAACGAGCAGTTATTGCGCGGCCGAGAACGAAAGCGCGCGGTACGCAAAGGAACCATCGGTGCCATAGGTCGTGGTGACATGACTATATGGCGTTGCGATGTGTGCGGCCGCGAATGCGCTGGCCGCCTTGGATTAGTAGGTCATCAACGTACTCATAGTGCACCGTCGGCGAAGAGACAACGAGTACGCTAGGCTCAGGTAGGTCTTATCAGCATATCGGTTCCGTTTTTGTTAATGATTACATCGACCAAGACAATGGTCGTTTGACAACTAATCTGCTCCTCTTTTCAGAAACTTGGGTGTCTGTGATCTTCTACCTATTCTTTTCTTAGGCTTTGGTGGTGTATTGAATGATGAATCGTTCGTTTGATCTTTTCGTAGTTCAACTTTGAGTTTTGTTTTTCAACTTTATCCTCTATGGAATGCACTACCATGCACTCGTATACTGAAATACTTCTTGTATTACATTTCACACATCTTTCTCCCTGGTGTAGATCTTACCGTTACAGTCTCTCTGTGTGTTTATTTTACGAGAGATAAGGATTTCCTTTCCGTGCTAGCCATTCAGTTGGCTAACCAGCGTTGGCCAGCTGGACACAAAGGCCTCACTCACACACCTGCTGGTCTTGTTCCTTCGGGTTTACACCGGATACGTGGTGTGTGAGTGGAACCGCAAGTGGTTCAGCGCAAGCCACTTGAGGTGATGGTTTAAAGCGCAGGCGTCCTTTGACTTCGGTCACTGTGACAGGCTAATCCGTCTCGGATGCCGCCAACCATAAGTCATCGGTGCAGATCTTCCGGGCTCTGTGAACCGGGGTTCGCACCGGACATCGTTTAAAAGGGATTTGTGCAAAAGAAGAAAAGTGCAAATGCTGACCGCTCCACATGGCATTACGTTGTGTTGAGAGTTGTAGTGAGCCTATTGCATCGTCGCCTTGGTTACGCGCCCAGTCGTTTGACTTGAAATCGATAAGTCAGAAGAGGCACGGCAACCCCGTTTATTAGACTAACGAGGCAAAACTAGGTCACGGAATCTCTAAATCTGTAGGATAAAACGATTACCAGAGATGGCCGACAGACCGAGCGAATCGAACTAATCTGTCATATATGGCAATCAGGTTGACAGCGTAAGTCACATTACGGGGGAGGTCAAAGAGCAACGTGAGAAAAAACACTGTCCAGATAGCGCAGAGATGTTCCACCACCCACCTACGATCTGATTGGCTGAATGGAACCATACCACCAACCACGACCATACCATCCGATCGGTGTGGCGTGATGCGTCCTGGCTGCCTCGTCAGGAGATGCGCCTCCTAACAGAGCCATCCTGTAGTCTAGTGAGGGAAATGTCCAGAAAACAAACTATTTTCTTGCTTCCTCTTCGCGAGAACCATGAAGGTTAGGATGAGCAGAATTGCAAATGTTTAAAAGCGGAACAAAGTCAATATTAGGGGCAAAAATCAAAATATGATTTGCATATCGCTTGCAAAGGCTGACATCATCTATAGCAGCAGATAATTTTACTTCAATAATTTCTAAAAATATATCTGCAAGTGTTGGATCCAGTGGGCTACACGTTGCTACGTCATTAACTTGTTGTAGGGTGATCCCGCAAAGTCAAAACGGATGCCCTCTGTACATAAAAGTATAAACTTCTTTTGAGATGACTAGCTGAGATACAACACGGTAAATTTTGGTGGGAAATAAAATCGCACAAAAGTTATTCTTTTCTCAAAGGGGAACGTCTGTAAATAAGGTGTCAACATCGGTAGAATGCATCTAATGTGTACTCACTGTCAGGTTCTGTGAGGTTTGTACCAGTTCAGAAGAATCTTCTACACAGTGGGGGTAAATATCCGACGGATGGGACGTAGAATGCCAACAAGTCATCTGGCAAGCCCGTAGTACGGTGAATTATCCATGCGTAGGATTAGCCTTAACGGGATGCCATGTAATAGTAGGATTTGGAGACTTCTCGAGGTCTGTATCTCTGTCAGAATGCTGTTTTCAGTCGTACTGTATGTATGAAATTTTCGTGTGTCCGCTGGGATACCATTCATTTTGGATTCACAATCAACTTTGTGCATCAACTTTGAGCAGATTGTAGCCGCACCATCACACTCCTGTAAGTTATCTGAACTGTTTTTCGCGTTCACTTTCTAATGCCCCCTCTGACGCCATTTGTTCTGACGCTTTGGCTGCCAAATATGATCATCTCGATTGATCTGCTGTGCATCTTGTCGGTCATATGTGGTACTCATTTGGCCCTCTAAAATTAGAGCCCGTTGTGACCGACGATCGTGTGGTTTCTCTAAGGATCCCGGCTGTAACCGTGTTTTCCTGCTTGTTTGTTCTGTACACATGATTCTAGTACACCTGCCACAGGAGGCCTGACACAAACTCAGTGCCACTTTCTTCAGTCGTGCAACTAACTGCAGGCATCAAATGCGTTCCCTTTTTTAACTACTCATTTGTTATTCTATTATTCAAGATAGTTTAACCCAAACATTTTCGAGCTTTGTTTGACGCACTCGACTTTATGAACCCAATCGGCGGGAAATTCCGCGTTATAAAGCGGCTAAATTGGGTCGGCACGCCGATGTGTTGTGATTGGCTGAATGATGCTGCATACACAAGACTGATGTCCGATATCACGGAGCTGTCCAGTCAAGTTTCCCAAATTTGAACATGCTTGGCTCGGTGATGCTGGGTGGAGGGAACCGATCGATACGTGTGGTCTTGTCGATCGGATGAATCTGTTGGGTCGTGTGGCGGGGTTATTAGCGCAGTCGACTGAAGCATTCATTCATGAGCTGGTAAAGCTGTCGATGTGGACTACTTGTGATCGAAACGTGCACCGGTTGTTGGCAAGCCCTGAGGCTTTCATTATCAAGGTGAGTCGCTGGTTTTGCGTCGGTTCTTTTTAGGGCGTATTATTTCATCCATGAACATAATGCCTCTGCACACAAATGTTTCTAAACTGAATATGCAAGGAGTTTTCATACAAGTTAATAATTGTATTTAGGGCATTTTGAATAGTGCGTACGATGCAGGTTGCTTACGTCTTAATGAACAAGCTTAAATGTGACCAGGTTTGCTTAAGTTTGTCCAATGCGCACTAATTGATGCGCATTGTGTGCGTTCGGCGGAGCGATGAGATCGTTAAAAAAGGTTCACTTTTTTAAATTCGTTATGTGTAATTGTAAAACACGTATACTGTCCTACTGCTCATTACAGCTACTTAAGAATGTTTGGAAGTCGAAGAACACATAAGAATGCAATACAATTGCCATCAAAAAGGACTCCCAATCGCTGGATACGACGATGCATGCTAGCGGTGGATTTCAGTGATTGGTTTGGGGGTGGTGTCCTTATAACAGTACCGGCGGAAGGTTAGCGCTTTTTAATTGTTGTTCCTCGTGTAAATGAAGATGCTTACAGCGAAGTGGGTACTAGCAACTCCTCCGTTTTATGCGATTCAGGGGATGGTGGGGCAGCGTCCAAATTTATGAAAGGCTTGAAAAATTGGTATCAAGCTATCAGACTCTCAGGAGAGCAGTTACAGTGCTGTTGCGGATAACCAATCCTTTGGCGACCTCCGTGTCAACTGACGTTCGTTCTTTGTTGTGTACATAACGTAATTGCTCCTCAAAATTCATGACCGTTGGGACTTATGCTCATTTCGGATTGCAAACTGCCCTGTCATTTTTGCCAAATGATTCATCACTGATGGATGCAAATGGCCTAGCCATCCAGCTGCACATTGATGGCGTTAGGCCTTTCAAGTCGTCGAAGTTGGAGTTATGGCTTGTACTTTGTAGATTGATGAGGTCTGTCACAACGTCCCCTTTCATGGTTGGCGTTTTTGTTGGTCAAAGCGAACCTTCGAATGTGAACGAATATCTGTCCGATTTGGTCGCCGAACTGTGTGCTCTGACACCACACGGAGTTGCCGTCGGTAACATGCGGTCAAAAAGCAGTAGATTATCAGCTGCATTATTTGCGACTCGCCAGCCACAGCATTTGTAAAACGGATGCCAGAGCACACTGGATAAGCCAGTTGTGATCGCTGCACGCAACGAGGTGTCTACATTGATCACAAGGTTACATATCCCGTAACAGACTGTCCAAATAGTACAGACGAATAATTTCGGTGTGCCAGGAAACATAGACAGTCTCCGTTTGAGGCCCTACAGTTAGATATGTTATACCATTTCCAGTAAGATTACACGCATTCTGTGTGTCTCAGTGTATTACGCAAAGTGGCCTCATTATGGCTTGAATCCCCTTACAACAAAGGCATACGTTTGGAGATTGAGGCTGTTGAACGCGTTGACTCAAGCATAAACGCCTGCTCCCGTCTACTTGAAGACGACTTTCCAAGGATTTGTCGGGGATGGTTGGAATTTAAAAATTGGAGAGCCTGTGAATTTAGGCAGTTCCTCTTTTACATCGGACCGTGGACGTTAAAGGGGACATTACCTTAGGAGAATTACTCCAATTTTCTCGACTTATCCATAGAGACTTGTGCTATTACTCATCCGATTTTCGGCAGATCTTTGCTTGACCATGGAAATTATTGCTTGCAGAAGTTCGTGTACGATTATTTCCATTTATGTGGAGCAGGGAAAATGGCTTACAATGTCCATTTGCTCGTCCATCTGGCGGATGACCTGAAACTTCACGGCGAGCTGGACAGGTTTTCTGCGTTTCCATTCGGGTCATACATTCACCATGTCAAACGTATGTTACATTCAGTCTGCAATCCAGTCGCCCAGTTGTACTACAGGTGGAAAGAAGAATTTACTATGGCGAAAGTGGTTGGGACCGATCGGCCGTCGCTCGTTGAATCCCACAACAATGAATCCAAGAAGCGGAGATTGTGCCCTAACGCTGCGTTTATTTCCACCACCAGTCCCAATACTTTGATTAATGCACACAAATTGCCCCACGTTGTTGTTGATAATCACAATGTTGACCCTAACTTACCTGTTCTGTGTTGTAAGCGTTTCCAAACTATTACTGTCTTCTTGGTGCGTGGCACTGCATCTTGCATGTTGTACATATTTCATGTAAGCGACGCCAGTGATCAGTTTTATCGCGTACATTTCCTGATGTACTCCGCAAATATGTTCTGTTTTCATCGACTTCTAGTTAACTTGTTATTCCACAGTTACAAACGTTCAACAAAAAATTGATAGAAATGAACCGGTGAAACTAGTCCGTGTACTGTTCCGCTAGCCCAAAGTGTGTTAACCACAACTAACGAAATGCCATTCATTTTCAGATATGGACAGGGGGAGGTGTTACCGTGTGGTTAGAATTGAGGCGGACGACAACAAGGATGTTGTCACCAGCAACACCTGACTTAATGCTACGCGAGCAACAGCGACCGTTCCGTGACTACCTGGAAGTGCTTACTACAGGTATGCATGAAACCGCCTGCAGCCGAAGTCCGACGACTCCCAGTTACCAATTAGCACATTAGTTACCACAAGAAAGTTAAGTTAATTGATATCAGACCTACCAACATTTCATTGCAGTTGACTCCTAACATTCGGCGGAAATGGAAATCAGATATGCTTCCGGTACTCTACCTTCAAGTCACGCGACTATAAACGTGGGTTTACCCTGTAAACGTCGAATGTAACTTCTTTCCTCCAGTTGGATATCATTTTAATAGTAAACAACCATATTTTCCAAACGATGACAGTGATGGTGGTGCAAAAAAGAGAAAGCTTACACCCACTGCTGTCATTTACTCCGTCCCGTCATGCGGCACTGAGCACCGAATAACCGACGGCAATTAACATAAGGTGCACACACAATAACGCAAATCAACAACGGTGAGAAAGTAATACCTCTGTTTCTATCACCTGCAGGAAGTGTCTTACAATGAGCGGTTACTAAGGTTGATTTCTAACAGTTGCGTTTTTGTCTCAATGGTGGGAAAGTTCATGTTGCACCTCATGCACACTCTTGGAGCTATGACACTGCGTCAATATACAAATGAATGCTTTACGTGCAACAGTGGAACGGTTGACAGCCGAAATCGCGCGACTGGCCGACAACCATGCACATTCTTATCACCTACCTGTGACATCAGTGAAACCATTGCAGGAAGTTGATAGCGAAATGTTAGATTCCAAGTTCCATTCTGCAATGGTGAGAGTGGAGATTACTGACCGGTTAGTGTTCTGCCTACAGGCTGATTACTCTCGGGGTATCAGTGCCCCTAGTGCTGGATCCCCACTTAGGAGTATGCTGAAGCAAGTAGCAATGGGGGCAGTTGCCTCACAAATCACCTATTTCGGTGCACACCAGACGTTCACATTCAGACGAACACAATTGAAGGCCTTTTTACTAGGTAAGACGTGCCATATGGCATTCATCCTGTACGTATTTAGGGCAAGTGCATGAGAGAACGGGAGACGCAACCATCGAAAACAACATGCTTAATAAATGTTGTAAAGGGTGGTTGCATTGTGCAAGAGACAAACGATATACACCAGAGCCGTGTGCACGAGAAAGTGGGGACGGTAGTCGGGTTTGTGCGAGGTAACATAAGGGGATTGTTTTTGAACAGAAGAACATGCGGATTGCGGATCTGGACGAACAAAATACTTTCGACGTGTATGCAAATTAACGTTCCACTTTTTGTACGCGTGTTGTAAATATCTACCGATAACTTGTGTTACCTTTCTTAATTATAGAAGTTCTTTTCCTTTAAATGGCGTATTGAAAAACGCCGTATTGTAACAGTTGATTAGGTTTTAGGGCTACAGAGAATGTTGGGGGATTTAATTGGGATGACTCTACACGGTAGATGAATAACCGGGGGGAATACTAGTAAGAGCAGCTGATGTAAACGTGCGTTTTACTGAGTTGCTTTTGGTCCGTAAAAATTCCGCGTTTGATTAGTTTAAAAAACAGCGGGTAAAACGCTTTCGCTGTGGACAGCACGCTTTTTCCACGACGATTACACCTGATTGGCCGCTTGACAAAACAGCGGGAATACGCGTTGAAAAAGGAATTGTGTTCATAGGTGAAGGTTCCATGCACTTTTCGCCTGAAGCTATTTTGAGCACCGTCCGTTTAGCGCTTCTCTACTTTTTCCTCTTGGTTGCTGCTGTTGGACCCAGATTAGGCAAAAACTAACTACTTATCATATTTCCAAATATTGCTGGAAATATACGGTTTGTTCCCAAACCCAGCTGCGTTTTCTAGTTTAGTGCCTGTAGTGACTACGTGACGATTGCTTTTTCAGGAAAAACGTATTAAACCGTTAGTGGACGAGGGTCTAGCGCATACCCGCTTGTCCACCACAAGCCTCTGTGGCTTAATTCTGGCTAGTCCCATCGTTCAAATAAACGCTGTTGCCGCATCTATTCTCCTTCTGGGCTCTGGATCAAGAGATTTGGCGCGTACCAAAGGGACGATCAAATGGAACTCCCTGCCAGAACATATTGTGGGTGCCACGGCATTCGCTGTCCGCAAACTTCGTCTGGATCGCTGTAGCGATAAATGTGAGAGTCTACTGTAACACTTACCCAGCCAGCACAAATTATCTTATGGATGGGTGATTTTTGGGGAAAATTACCCTAAAAATTACCTATCCTCCCGGCGTGGTTCATTGAGACCATCAAAGGCAACCTGATCAACAAAACCGAACTTCAAACAGAATTTACAATGAGTTCGTTACATTTTCTTCCATGATTATCGTTTGCTTCTTGGTGCACTATTTGTTTAAATGGTGGCGAGACTATGCAGTGGTCGGTGGGCGCCACTTTGGAAGCCGTTCGATTATGTGATGGTAAGCGGGGGCAGGTGATCGTCTGCTGCAGAAATTATTTTGATTGGTTGAAAATTTTGATGGTGCCTATTTGGAAACCTGAGGAAGATGACTTTTTGTGTCGGGCGGGAGCATAGTTAACTGTCCATGGACCTGCAAGTTGTGTGCATTCAACATGGACAAACCGCCCGTAAAGCCGCTCTTTCTTGAAGACACCGCTGTTTGCATGGCACGCGCAAAACCAAAACTTACTCCTCACAGAGCATTGCCCCGGTAATTTTTTAATATATGTTGCGCCGTTGCGTTCACGTTACCATTCCGCTTAAAATTACTTATGTACCTAGATAATTCTTTTGGTTTTCGATTGAAAAAGTTTCAGCTTTTCCTTGTGGATATCTGAAATGCCCTTGAAAACCATTCCAGAAAACTTGCATGAAATGTCACGGCAAGGCCGATGAGGTTCGATGTGTGTTGTCTCGGTGATTACTATGACGTTTTGGCGAATGTTTCCGCCTATGTACCTTGGAGTTTCATTCGTTCCAGGCGACGGACAGTTGCTGAATCGTAGTGACCAGTAAAAAATCTACAGCCGGTAGCCTAATCTCGTGAGCCGGTTGTTAATTCTCCGTCTTCTGTAAGAGCACATCCCGCGTGAAGTAGCAATCGTGTGAGGTGTTTAGTTCAAGTTCAAGTTCAATTTGCACAGAACGAAATGGCTGTTGCCAATCGAGTGTCCATAATAACCGCACCGGAATGCCAGAGAACAGCACCCAGAGCTGCGACTGTCCCACTTGAAGC
>LUCH01008366.1:0-15897 GCA_013368495.1 Paragonimus heterotremus | reverse complement strand
GACAATGCGTGGTCGATTAGATCAAGTGCGTTTCACGCTTGTTGATCATCCTACCTATGGCCGTTTGAATTGACAATTTTATCAAACATACCACTCGCCGTAACTTATCGTTTACAAACCACTTATTCTTACGATGTGCACTACCTTGTGTTGGACTGACTGCTTTGTACCTGCCCTGTGTTGTTGTGGCAGTAAAACTTTTACTAATTCTATGGTCATTCCAATCGAACAGGGAACATAACAGTTACCATCTACAGAGTTTGTTTTTGACGGAAGAGCTTGTTAAGGAGACCATTAGTAACACCAACGTTGATCACCCACCCTGTAATAGGTCGATTTCCGCCCAGCCAAATAACATTTGTGCTACGTTTTACACGGCCCCACTAGCAATCCAACGGAACTGAAAGAGGTTGGACGCTACTTTCACATCACTCTCAATCTTCTATTCACCAAGACATTGAAGGCCGCGCAGCATATACACTAATGTGGTTGTTGACTCGCATTTGATTACAGAACTACTACAATTAACAGGTATGTGACGCAAACGGGTCAGGAGAGTACCAATCTGGTCTCATCGACGGTCCTCAGAACCAGTGTTTGTCACCTAGTTCATCTTATTTAGCACTTTATCGGTTGGATCGACATACAGTCTCATCGCTGGACACCACAACGAACGCAATTACAGATTGTTTCGCAGATTTATGTGAATCACACGCTAATGTCACATCTGACTCAGGCCGCAGCTGTCAACAGTGGACCTTGTTTAAATGACTGGTTGGGTTGTGATTTGTCATATCACCTTATCTCCAGTGTTTCCATTATCCTCTACCTGGGATAAAACTGCCAGGAGATATTGCTGCTGTTCACTCTTTTTCCTGAAAGCAGTTATTTAAATTATAGTTTCTCCAAAAATAATGTACCTGTACCTTTGGAACCACAGCATGACAGTTTAGTGCGGAAATCTGTAATGAAAACCTACCGCTGTTTTGGTTATGCCAATCATTATAGTTTGAATGGCAGACATTTCGGCACGTTCGACAAATCCAATAGGGTGACGAATATCACGCTGTTCTGATACTGTTGCCGTGAGGTACCAAAATGAATATGTACCGAAGCATATTGTTGAATTACACAATCAATACTTCGAACAGTTTCAAATGTTAACCAGCACATTCTACGGGGAACTCTTTTGAAGGCAACACAGAATGACTTTGCAGTATGAAACTGGTCATGGTGTGAACTAATCAACATGCGCTACTTAAGAAAAATTTCTGACAACTTCTCATGTCGGCCGTATACACTGGGTTATCAAATCATGAGTTAGTAATCAACATCAAACGTTGTTCAAACAGTTGCACAAGCAGCAGTTAATGTAGATCATCGATGTATTGTAGAAAGCTACAAGTTATCCTAGTAAGCACATTTCAGACACTGTTAGTCAGATAAGTTTTTCAGCTTCCTTTTAATTTTCCTAGGTCCGATATCACAATGACGTGATTTGAATTTCACGTTGTAGTTTATGAAAGTTCAAACATTTTGCTAATACCGGATTCTGATTATAATGTTCCAATCAATTGACAGCTGGATATTCCATCTTTCTAGTCGAAACAATGTACACCCGTGACCGGCTTCTAAAAGTGTGGTACACATCACTTCGTTCGATGACTTTAAAGGACCGAATGCATCTCCCCATACAGATGATTTGCTCTAATCCACGTCATATCGACGTTCAGAAGACCCTGACCCAATAGTTAACGACAGACAGAAGAAACGCAAAAACACCGCAATCACTATGGTCTTCCTTAAATGTCCGAGCGAAAAAAGTCAGCATTAGCAAACAGACATGATCCACAAACACACGGCAGGTTCTCCAAGACATATGTTTAGAACCATTACCGGGGATTTCGAGGACAACTGTATTAAGTATGAGTTTAAACAAATACTTTAAAGCTGTAGTAAAATTTGCGACCTTGTTAATCAGCTGCCAGAAATTTTATTGCACAGATCTTGTTTAGAAAAGTCAGTGCAGCTCGGTTACCGTAGTTATTAGGTGGAAAAATCTGACCGAAGTTCAAACAAACCGGTTTCTGTCCAACAGTAATGAACGTACAGGTAAATCCGGAATATCAACGGTCGTAATCCACCAGGCGAACTGATCTAACACAGACTGAAATGTAAATATTGACTAGTCGTCTTGTTTGATGCCTACAGTTTGCCAATGCCATAGACTATCTCTCAGTGGTAGGTTTTTTGCTCTCATAAGCAGACAGCTTAGCTGATGCCGTTTGCATCTCGTCAGTTTAGTCATGAGTTCCAGTCACCCTCCCAAACTTTATATGCTACTTTCTCCAGCTGATAATGTGAAATGTTTTTTGAATGCAACTACTTCAACATTTATGATCGTGTGTGTACATTAAATGGCTTCTTAGTTTAATACATGTCTATACTTTTCTCCTTTGTAAATGTTCTGTAGAGACTGAAAGAAGAAACCAGGTGATCACTTTGGGTAAATGTTGAGTAAACGCAACAAAAGCATTCATCTGACTAATTACTTCGTATCCAGCAGGTTCAAGAAACCTAGTTAACCATACAAAGTTCGACAAAATAACGCAAAACATGACAACCACAAATGTTTGCTGATTTGCTAGACAAAAGCGTCTAAAGTAAGCTGATATTGGAATGGCTTAACTTGAAGTTACGATATTAGAGACCTATTTTTCGTTACGTGCGATAGACTCGGTTCCCATGATTGAAGCTACCAGTTCATATCGGAGCGTATTTCAGAAGACAATATGGGCAGCCGTAGGCTACGGAGCATTCAAGGCTTGAATCAACTAGTTGTTAATTCAACACTTAAGTGATGTACATGGAAATAGTTACTTCAGCGACTGGTATAAACGTAGATCCAACCATTCAGTCGCTACATCTTCATGAGCCAGGACTGAGATCAGCAGCGGTTTCTTTCTAACAATACGAATATAGTTTTCAACTGAATTGAATCGGTCCGAGAAGTCATTTTCTCGTATAGTTTTACTAAAAAAAATGACATCGTCTTACCTAAGTGTTCCCTGATAGTAAAGCATCGACCAAGTTGTAATTTCGTGTATAGGATACAATCTGGTAGGTTCGCTGATTCTCTGTTGTTTTTTAAACCGTTTGAAGAACATTCGACAGCATACACGCTATGCTGAATTTCCAAGACCTTGGCATTATGGCATAACTTGTTATGTTATGTTCAGTTTCTGGTTTATCACTTAAAGTGTTATTTCCCACTGCTGAATTTCACTCCAACGATCACGAAATCCATCACTTAAAATCCACGTCACAATAGGGCGTACGTCATCATATGTGATTTGATTAAAACCACACACACGGTTTCATTTACACAACGTAAACAGTATAAACATGAGGGAACAAGACCCAGAAATGAGTGGATAGTATGATTTCCTCTAAATCACATCAATCTAGCAAATTACACATATCCTCAAACACTCTTAAACAAAGATTTCTCTCAGTGAAACAAACAGCACGCGGCCATTTTCTCAGACTCAATAAAATCTAATGTTATTAGTAATCTAATGTAAGCATTTTAATTAGGAAGACCCGTCCCATTTTCCTCCTCGAAACTACCTTTCCACAATAAAGGTTTCGCGGTTGTTAAACTTGACGGGCCAGCAGATATTTCCTGTATAAAGTGTATAGCAGGTGACTTGCAGTTTTATTGTTCATTGCTAAGTTAATGGCTGCAGTTCCCTGGAATCTACGAGCTTGCATGTGTTGTTCACAGAACATTACTCTTTTGCTGCCAACAGAGTGTTTCTCTTGCCATTTAGTTTACTATTTCACCAACTAGCTACTTTACGGTTAAATTCGAACTCGATTCAACAAGTCAAATTACGTCCTCAGCATGAGTGAAGTTACATTGCATCGCTTGAATTTACTAGAATTAAACGTCGAACATGGAAGTGTATCCAGAATAAACTGCAAAAACGAATTACACAGCTTTTACCGACATCCTACGAGAAAATGACCGCCCTGTTTAACCTATCAAAAGCACACTCAAACAAACAAAGGAAGAGTAGACAACTCAGTTGTAACCAAAGTATTACATCACCTGGATGGTCCGTTAACACGTAGTTGGTCTTTAAAGAAACTAGACCCTAGTTCATGCTCCGCTACTTCCTAGAACATACTACACAATCCAATGGAAGGTACTACAGTACACAAAATCACATGTTTCAGTTGGAAGTATAACCCGATTGGTTTCAAAATCTTCACGTTGCAATGGTTATCAAACACGCCTTAAAAAGGCAACATGTGTAGTGAAAGAACGAAACCCTATTTATTCTAACTCTGATCATCTGTCTTAAAACGAACTCAGAGTAATTGATCTGGAAGCCTTAAAGTTATCGCCGCTGGATGCAGGCAGATACATTCTACGATTTATTGAATTGTTATCAGTTGGGTCGTCTTTCTGTGTTCACAGACAAATTGTATTGACAGAGAGACTATTTTAGTCAGTAGGCGACGAATCAAATTGGATCGATTAGGTTTGTTATGATGTGTTTCTCCGGACATCCCATGTGTAGTTTCGCCGTATCCGGCCGTGTTCCAAATTCGTTCTATGCATGGTTTCCACACTTGTGTTATATACGTGTTTATCTACAGATTGTACGAGACGAATGGTGAACAATAAGTTGCAGTACGGTGTATTTCTGAACGTTTTTCCTACTAACAATTTCCAGCTGCGGTCTACGTTTACTTATTAGAAATACTGCAAAAGGTGCATTTCCATCAGAGCAAATACGCATCAACAGTTCGGTGTATTTCCGCCAATCCCAAAAGGTCAGTTTTGGAATTGTTAACCCATTCATGTGCCCGATCCATTCTAATTTTAAAAAAGGTCCAGTTGACTTATTGTTGCGAAAACTGTCTTTTCGGTCAGTTGTACAGTATCGACATGAGGTGATTAATATGACCGAGTCGTTGGGTTGCATACAATGCCATGTATACATATTTTGGCATGGGTCATTAGTCTTGGTGTCCTGATATTTTGAACATTGACTGCTTTGTGGCGAACGGCCTGACAGCACATCATACAACCTATAGCGGTTTTACAGCGGTACAAGGAGCAAAATCACATCCTGTGATTACCTATGATTAGCTTGTTTAACTGTGCAACCGTGCAAAACATGATCTTAGGACACCAGGGTAAAGGTGAGTTTGAAGATTAAAAAGTGTGTGCTACAATGATTCGACTCCGCTAAATGCGATATATGTATGAGTTTGCCATTTGAAACAAGTCAAAATCACTAGTTGAAAGACAGATGCACTAGACGCCAACCGGAATGCACTTGTAGTAATTTTTCCATTCCAAGTTTGATGGATTGGATAGATGAGAGTGCAAATTGGAAAATAGGTTGGCGGATGAAACAAACAATGAGAATTGTGTGCGCACGACTGCATGCTCGGTTACTTCCTGTAGAATTTAGAAGAGGTCGAAATGAATCTGGTAAATAATTGCTGCAATCGTACGTCTAATGTTTTCCAACTGAAACTGGAGCTATGATCTCCATTAGTTAAAGCTCATCAGTGCTTATACCCGTCAGGATCCGATCCTGAACTCTGGTATTCATGAGAGAATAATGCTTAAGCGCAAGTCCACTGAGATGAAGCTAGATATGGCCAAATAACTGCATGAGAAATTTTAAGCAATTGAAAGTTTGAAGTATGCTACAGGACCAATTTTGGTTATTCAGAGCTGTGGCAACTGAGTAAAGAAACACAAACCGGCTGAGTGGTCACAATGCGAACCCAGCCAAGATTGTTATAAGGTATTCAGTGTCTTACCGAACTGGTTGTGACAACAATATCCACTTATTTTGAGTAAATGTATGAGAAGATAAGCACACACTTCGCCATTCGAGAATTAAAAATGTGAGTGTGATGTACTTCAAAGTACACAGTCACTTAGGAGGATCAATACTGAAGACGTTAACACACAATGCCAACGTTATTTTGGGTCATCGATTGTGTGAGTGACCACTTACCCCTGGCTTGAGTACGATTGCACCCTGATATTCAAAAGTTATAGGCCAACTGATTGCCTGAACACCAAAGTTATCTGTAAGAAACATCGCCCTCTATTAAGTGTCAGCAAATATTTATCAGCCAACAATACGTATACAGACATTTACTGTAAAGACGGATTTCAAGATAGATACAGCCGTTCTTCGCAACATTTTTCCACTATTCCATCATCATCTTCATCAAGGAAAACTCATTATTGTAACTGTGGTAGTTTGGCCAGAGAAGCTCCAGTGCTGCACATCACATACTGGGCAATAAGAGGCGTTGGTAGTATTCTTGAAGTAGCCCACCAAATAAATGACTGTCACGGTGATAAACACGGTTGCCTCATGAACAGCGTGTCCGTGGTTCAAGTGCCGGCAGTGGCGATGATATGCACTACTGACGAGCTCTAATGAGAGCGAAACTCGAGTCTAATGCTTCTTTTCGAAATGAGCCGACTGGAAAGTCTACGGGAATGCGACAGCTGCGATCAGTTGTGAGTGATGTTCAATTTATATAAATGACTGTAAACAAAGAAGCTAGACCAAGTTTCTAGGACCTGTGAATGTTGTCGTCTTTTGGGAGAAAAAAGTAATTGTGACCTCTACTGGTGGATTTTCAGCCACCGTTTGATTCCGCAAAATATGTGATCCAGACTCTCGTGGATATAACGATGCTCTATCCCAAAAAGAGCCAGAATAAACAAAGTAGTACGTAAATCATTTTTGTAAATAGAATCAGAAGCAATGCCACGACCAGATTTAGTCCATAATAAACAAACCAGTAAATTTATCCGGATCACTTATATACAGTCGATCTAAGTTACATTCCAGTTAGTTCGGGTGATAGGAAGAATTAAGATAGCCATGCCTGAAAGGACAATGAGTTATTGAGAATATTACCTTAGACTTTTCACAAAAAACATGTGTTTCAAACGTATTAAGCTTAATATATAGGCCGTTTTATCTGGTGAAAACTAGCACCTCCATTATTCAACATACTCCCCGTCAACGGTGATAAGCTTTTCACAAAGCTCGCGAAGTAGCTAAGTGCAGTTTAACCAAACGTAGTTTGTCCTGTCTGTTTAGCAAGTCCTCCCTATTCGAGATCAAGTTTTTGTAGGAAGAAAAATGTTTTTCTTTCAAACCGTAATTGAAATCTGGGAACTGATGGGTCACGGATGCAAGTCTTAGGAATAAACCGGGTAGGGGACGTTTTAGAAATCATATTCATGAGTGACTGTCTGGCACTTGACGGATGTGAGCTCGAACATTGCTGTAAAGTATCATGGCAGTGGCAGTCAACGTTCTCCTGTGTTTTGTCTCTAAGGGATTGTGCAACCACTGGAGTGACACAGCCTATAGGCACTTACTGCTGTCACACTGCACGGCTAACAGCCGATTAACACTGTACCATGAAAAACATTGTATTTAGTGTACATGATCTTGCCGGCATTGAACAAACTTTCACCTTCCCGTAATAACGAAGGATAATTAAGTTTTCTTTTCTTGTACTACCAGTTTGGCTCACTGTTGTGATTGGGAGTTTGTAAATCAACCCCACTAACACACTGCCGCTTGAAACGTTTCTGGTGGGATTGCATCAGCCCGAGATTTTTCTCCCAACATTGAAGGCGCTATGTAGCGTTTAAGGCCTCAACATTCTGAACATCGGAAGCGCGCATACTGTGGATGGAATGAACTATTCAATAATGCATTGATTCACTATGGCCACGCTAACACCCGAAATGTTTGCTATACTTGCTATACTTATAATCTCACTCACGGGACTGATGATTTCACTCACAGTCCCCTCCACTTGACTCAGTAGATATGGCTCATCGTCAGCAGGTGTCCTCTCTCGACTGAACTCAACAATACAAAGACTGATCGCATACCATGAAAGATATTTCTTCCTGCACACATCCAATATGCACAGGTGAATTTCCCAGGACATAATCTTCTCCAGTGTCGAGAGTTTAATAACAGCTCAGTGTTATTACCCGGTATTTTGTTCGGTCATATTGAGACGATCATAAACCAAAAATAGGAAACCATGTTGAAAGCCCTGAAACATTTTGGAGTTTATCCATAAACTGAATGAAAGCAGGACCACAGGTAAACAGAATTTGGAACCTCAGGGTTACCCGAAGAATAGCCAATGTCAAAACTTTTAACAATCCAAACCCCTTTACTGACTACATGGTTCTCCCAGTAAAACCCGGAACTTCCATGCAAGCTGACCTTATGATTTCTGCAAGCGATGTTTGTATGCTAAACTCACCTAAAGGTAGTGCGTCAAAACTATGGATGACTGTCAGCTATGCGGAGCCCACTTGCAAGTAATTCTTTCAGGTTGTCACTCGTTACCTACCGAGAACCGAAATCCATCATGAACATATAATAAAACGCCACGGCAGTGATTTATGGAGAATCCTGACGTTGGTCTAGTATGTGGCACCTGCGTTATCATTAACAATCGACCATGGTTTGCTTAAAATTGGTGGCTTACCTACAAACTAATATGTAAGTCGCCTCACATATTAAGCCGAGCGGTAAGCGCGTACACATCTACTCACGTAAGGCATGGAAAAAGAGAACCTCCATGAAGCCACATTTACAATTCTACGAGGGTCATGCCTGTTTTGACAATGTGTGTAAGTCAGCATTTTGAAACAACTTAAATGCAATAGACAATCTGATTTACTGGTTACGTTTCACTCTTGACACGGAAACCTCTCCAGACAAGATGAACTAGTCACAAACTTGGTGGTATTTAGGGCAGGTCAGACACAAACAACTAAACGAATCTGAAGGTATTGACGGCGAGCAACATGACAAATCTGTAAGTTATGAAGCTATCCATTTGTGGTAGACCCGGGTTTCCACTGGATCCCACAGGTAGCGAACCATAGGTTGAGTGTATTTAGAAGGAGCAACAATGGGTCCGAATTCTTAATTACAACAGGTCGTGGATACCTAAGAAATGAGACGGAAATTAAACCAGTAGAGTCAGTCAGATGAGTTGATCGAAGATCAGACTGATTTGGATGACCGTAGATAGAGGAACCATAATATCAATCTGTTGCAAATGTCGACAAGTTGATCTATCCAAGATTAGCGATCTTTAGCCAGAAAGTCCGGTCCTTTCAATTTCATCTAAAGTACACTTTTCGTTCGTACTTTAAATGGCCTCTGTAACTAAACGCTTCCGAATAGTTTTCACTTCTTACTTTATTACCTTGGTGCTACCTTGACAAATTCTACGACTAGTGCATTAGGGGTGAGCAGTGTCTGCGAGACCTAATTCATAATCAGATATTCGAAATGATGTCGGGGGTGATTTTGTGGCGTTTCCTTAATGTTCATTTAGTCTAGACACAAGTTTCCCTGCCGTCTGCCTAATGTAAACAGCTTTTCTGTTTTACTCTATACACATGATCGCTGGTTCTCTCAACAGACAAGGTGTCGTCCGATTTACATAAACAGCCATGATACCTGCTTTGTTTAAGACCCTACGAACAGTCTCTAACGTCTTTTCCTTGGACAGAATAACAGCAGTGCCTTTTTAATCCTCATGTTCCTTTTGATGATGAGCTGAGTACCTCTGTTAATTGCTGTTTTAAGAAATTGTTTCTGATAACCCTTGTCCATTAGCGTAACCATTACCCCATTACTTGCTATTTTTCGGTCATTTGTACCTATACATAGATACGAGATTGTTCGGACCTATGAGCTTACAGTGCCAACATGATCCCAAATAGGCTTAACATACTTATGGCTAAAAACGTCGTTTGGTTACTGACGACAACCATGGGGCTCTAATCTAACCTATGAGGCAAAAAATCCAGAAATGGTGATTGACGTATATCATATTCTAGTTCCATTGTCTGTCTGATTTTAGGATTTATCTCAGCGAGATATTTTAAAACTTTGTCAACCTGACCTTATATCATATTCATGAAGGTCTAGTTTATATAGAGATAATGAACTTCTGCTGAGTTTTCAGAGTAACTGAACGCCTTCTCTTAAAGTTGGCTCGTCTAAATATTTGTCATAACACGGAATACTGGCGACCCGTCACTCAATCTTTGTTCTTGTAGATATTAATCGGACTGTAAACAAACGAGTCCATATCGACAAATACAAATGTCCCAGCCACTATCTGATCGGTAATCAACCTAGCTCGTTCTTCCCGAATGGTGTCGAGTGATAGCAATTATCTGGCTGTTTTTGACGCCATCGCGCACAGTACATCAGTCAGTAGAGATGTGTCAATTATCGCAGGGCTTCATAGTGACCCAAACCGGCTGATCTAATCTTATAGCCAAAGTCTTGAGCTCTTGATTTCACGACCTGGTTTTCCATTAAGAGATAATAAGATTCCTGCCAACCACTCTGCAAGTTCAAATGCAGTGTAGCCAACCTATCAACAATAGGTCGGATATGTGCCTGGGTTATATTAACTTACAGACAAGAACAAGGGAAGTGGTATAATTACATCTAAAACCCACCGATTCATGGACTGACAACAATTCATAAAGCCATAGTTACCAGGCTGATTGATGACAGCGCAACCCCTAACGCAATTGTCTAGGAGTGAAGTTCAAGAATAATCAAAAGTCGATCGATAACTGTCTGAGAGTTAAGTTGATACAAGCTGAAAACGGCTCAGTTTAGATGGTGGTTTCAAACTTAAATGGGTTTTATCGTATGGTCCTGTTCAAAAATCCAACATTAAGTTTAGTCTTTGATATATCTAATCAGTAGTGCATATTCTTGTTCTAACCAACTGATGAAGATTAGTCAACGTTTTAATGAAGAGACAGCGGTAGCTTCTTTATCTCCGATTTCGCTAAATACAACCAGTGTCACAAGTGGTTCTCCACCCATTATATTCTCTGACCTTCTCCTGCAATGGATGTGCAACTTGCTTTACTACAGAAACGCTTAATGCTGGAATACCAAATGAATTCCAGTTACCTTATCCTCGAATGTGAACAATCTCCTTCTCCACTATGTCCCATAAAGATAACTTATTTCAAAGTATAAACCGAATGTATGTAGAGACTAACACAATAATACTTCAGCTGGTATGCATAGCTATTTCCAGTATAAAATATGATTTTTTTTATCGAAAATGGGACTCATTTTTGTGTCTGGGACATCACAGAATCTATCATGCACCACAAAAATAGTGATATGTATGAATACACTTGTAATCTAACGGGCATAAGTAACTAGGCGCAAGAATCCCTTTACAATTGCTACAAACAGACTTTCCCACTTCATCATTTCTATTCATCCCCACTAACAGAAGCCGCCACTATGACCCTGAGATCATTAGCGTTCTTATTCGATACAATACAAGCTTTAGGACTGTTTAGAGGCATTTCACAGGAATTTCTCATGCACATGTCTGCCAGGGTTCAAAGCGACTGATGATATTAGTAGAAGTAGAACACTCTCACAACCGGTTTCACCAGTAAACAGTACACATCACTGTACTTTTGTCGGGAGTTTACTTTTATTGCAAACCTGCCGAGATCACCTGTCTCACGATGGAAATGCGTCGTTAGTTGTCACAGGTAGGTACTCACATTTACGCCCGTACATGTACTCATTTCAGACTAGAACTCATGAACGAGAACTTGTGCGTCCTGCCTAAAAAATTCTTTCAGTCCAACGACTAGTTGTATGAGTAGCGTCTGTTTTGGGGATCATGGTGTCTTATGGTTGGTATCGGAGCTCTTCATTATCTAAAGAATAAAACATTGCACCTCGTGATCAGTTGGCAATTCTCGCGCACACAACGGTTCGGACATGTTATCTGTTGGATGAGAGCAGTGACCTATAGTAAAACCAATTAGAATTTAAATCTTGGTTAGCTTAACCAAAGCAAAAAATGGTCTCATAACATGTAATCCCGCGGCTAGACTTGTGAGAAAGAAACATTCATGGAGATAATCGGTATAAATACAATCAAACTTGGCATCCGACAACTATTGGAACAGGAGAAGTGAGAAAATTTGGCCTAGAATGCATAAAACCAACAGTTGTTTTCATATCGTTTTACAACCGTACACTGATTGCAATGACCCATTCCCGAGATTGAATGAAACACAATCCGGGTGCGGCAATTAACAATACGACCAACACTGGATAACACGTTGCGATGGCAGCGTCTGATACAACAGAACACAGAACCCACAGTAATGTTGAATAATCTAGTTGACGTGGTTAAACCTTACAATACAATAGTATGAACGGACTACTTGGTGGGTACACTGACGAAGGTTCGTCTACTTACCATCTGTTAGTCTTCTGAGAGCCTACCACACGAAGCTGAATTATACCTTGAAAGTGAAGGTGGATTATTTGTTAACGATTCAACGAGACAAGAAGCTAATACAAATGTTCTCACCAAATTAGCCACGAGTTGTTTAAATTTTTTTAGACTTGACACTAAGATATTGCTTAATTTCCATATGATTCTTACGCCCTTCAGGAAATAAGGTTTCCTAAGAGGCATACGACCGAATATTCGCCAAGTATCACAGCTACTCATATTAATTATTTCACTTTCGTCGAACGAAGCCAACTCAGTTGTACTTACTGCCATATGTGAAACAAAAATCCCGGGTAAAAGCTTATTCCACTTAGATTTAAGGATGACTTATCAAACACCACGGCAACAAACTGAATCTAACATTCATATACTGCGATCATGCCACACCAATTAAGTTGATAAGTACTTAAAATTCATTACCGGTAAGGGTGAGCCTTCAAATTATGACCTAAAAACACTCAGTATTGCACTGTAAAGAGTGCTTTGCATTGTAGACCAGCAGTCGTTTCAGAAAAGCCAACTGTGAAACATACAAAACTTACGATTACGGGCTGATCCGTCACCGACGGAAGATCTGGTCAACCGCTTGCATAAAATTTTTAGAATTTCCGGACCTGTAGACAGTAGAGTAGCTTTGTGAGTAGTGGAATACATGTGACAAACACGTATAAGCCCTTGAAAGAGGGCAGTGACCATTAACGTTTGGATCGATGTTTCATGATAACAAATGCGTAATTTAATAGCACAAACCATGCGGGTTGTTTCCACTTAATTAAGTCCTACCATGTTTGCACCCATTGATGCAGGTACTAAGGTGGACTCCCAGAATCCCAAGGAGAAGATGATTATTTTGGCAATATATATGGCTGTCGGCCTATCGGTGTTCGCTATGTGTTTCAACTTGATGCAAGAAGAAGTGACCATGAAAATGAAAAGATTCGGTCGACGAGTAGGCCTACTGCGACCGACATCGGAAGAGGGAGCGGATGGGGAGGGTCGTACAGTGGAACCAGATAGTGATCGAAATGAGGCCACGAGGATTCAAATGGAAACAGTACGCATCAATACATCATAACGTTTCCTCTCTTGGATGTCCTACGCTTTTTATAACACTGTTCCTGCAGAAATTTTTATTTTCCATGAAACTATGATGATATGTGATTGTTTCCGGTCAAACGACCATATGCTGTTAGAAAAAATGCAACATCAGTCATTTCAGTTCATCTACATTTCTGTACATTTTATCTGCTCAAAGATATCACCATCAGAATTTAAGGTCGACCAACAACCGTTTTAGCGCATCTGTACAGGATGTACCGTAAACATTGGGGGGGAAGAACTCACTAACAATTTTGAAGTCTTCAATAGAAACTTGAGCCAAATTTGAAAGCAGGCATTGCAAGTCATCTCAACATACATAACACGAAGAATTAGGCTCTGTGAGTGACCAGAAATCAAGCTTTTTCCTTCGTTACAATAATCGGAGCAGTAGTGGAAATTCATAACGTTACGTTCTGCATTTCATTTCCAAAGAAGTTCCTTTAGCTAAACATAACTAGCAGTTATATTACCTTTTCAATGAATTCATTCAAATAACCAGAACGCAGCTACGCTCGTAAAACTCAATGCTGCCCAAATAAGTAAAACAAACCAATCCAACTGAGCACAGTATTCTTAAGCGGACCATTGTATCTCCAACAGTGTAGAAAGTAACTCCATCTCAGTAAACACAAACATAATGTATTGTGCAATGCTGATAAAACTGTCACCTTGCAATGCACCCAATATTTCACATTTATATAGAGTTTATACTCTTGCAGACTAGAGAAAATATCTCAATCTGACCTTAGTAGTACAGAGTTCAGCTATATCGATTTGACTAATTCTGAATAGCTGTAAACTATCCGGTTGAAGTTCTGCGATGGCCTAATGTGTATCGTATGAATTTGTCAAACGAGGCGTCAAGTGATATATTAGCACAACCCCTCAGTGTGCAATGATCCATCATTTCAATGGTTAAATTAGACAACCCAGTCAAAACTTTGCCACACTGCAAGTCACCTAACTCGGTGTCCTCAAACCATATTATCACTGTTTGTGGTAACTTACCACACCCTACAGTTGTGAGCATTAGTTTCACGTAAATAGATAGACTCATTTGCCAATAATGTTTCATACGCTGTTTTTTAATATGTTATGATAAGGATCACAATGTGATACTTTATAATTCCAGTCAAAATCCAACATACATTCAGAGTCCTACAAACAAAACAATCCAACTTCTGAGTGGTTAATAAAGCCTCCCTGTGTTATCATCGCCTGCGTTCATGTGATACGCATAATCACTTGTACGACCGCCTTCAACTTTCTTCCATCTATCGGTTTCCAGTTAGTAGCTTCGTACGTCACTTCTCGTGATCACAACGCACCAGACAAGATAAGACGGTATCCTCCAAACCGTGTGACTTACTACCAGTTCCATAGACAGCCAAGTAATTTGTGGCATACGTTCGATTGGCGTGTTATGTTAGGCAACTTTCATGAATAACCAAAGATTGACTAGACAATCCAAACTGGGAATTATTGACATCAAGTATGAAATGGTGCGCGCGTACTTGCAACAGTGCACCTTTCAGCGATCAATCAGCGCTGAATAGACAGGTTCGCGACTGATAGGCTAGGCTTAAACATATCAAAAAGGCAATGTATTCTGATATTTGTCACCTATGTATATGTTGTTAACCAAGGTCGATGATGTTCGCATATTAACCACGGGCATGAGGGACGGTTTACGTCGGGTGCATAGTTAGGGAGTGGACGAAAGTGTCTGATTTTTGTAGAAAGAACTGAAATGAAAAGCATCGCTGCTTCAGGTTGGTAACAGGACAGTCACCAGGAACAATACGAAGTATACTCATTATCTGCCTATCATTATAGCATGCATGGGACTCACTAGAAGGTATTGTGGCTCGGGTTTTCTCTCACATCAACAGACATGGAATATCCTGGAAAACGACGTCACTAAGAGGGCTAAAGATCAATGAAAGAAAAATAAGCGGAAGTAATAAAAATGGTGTAGATGAAGATACGCCGTTAACGGGAACACAGTCAACTCGGATAGCGTTTCTAACCAGCGATGCGAGTGATCACGAGGACCCCAACCAGGTTAGCGATACCTACCCACTTTCTTAATGGAACAATCAGCATCTTCATATTTCGTGACCACGTTGTTGCTTGACCACCACGCGGTTTCACCCAACTATTGGTGGTCTCAGCATGTAATGCCCAGTACGGTAAACACTCAACTGGCATCTGGAGTAGGTGGCCCCGTCAACATAGGCTTTTGCAACACGATTAGTTGATCAGCAGATCGCGCATCCCGAGCGTTCCGGAATACACGCTGGTGAACGACCGCATTGTTCGTGATCAGTCCACTTGATGTGAGCGAATTGGCGGAGACAATGATCGTCAAACACA
>LUCH01008365.1:6061-21078 GCA_013368495.1 Paragonimus heterotremus | reverse complement strand
ACTATTCTTTGATACTACCATATTTTGGTTATTTTCATCATTTGACTGATTAGACCACTACAAACTTCAGCTGCCATTCTGTCATACCAACGCGGTCGACCTACCATTCGTGTGAAAATCGATAAACAGTATGGGATCTGATGAATGCGGGCGACTGAGGTCCTGGAGCCCGCCTTGTGGGGTAGGTTGATGCTGCCGCTACCGAATGATACACCCGAAGTACAGCCGTTCTCGATCAGTTTTTCGTTTGCCTACCTTTGAGCGAGAACTGTGAGAAAGTTTCCAATTTTTGAACCGTTTTCATTAGTTCCTCACGGAGTTTTCTTGAAGAATGGAGATCACTGATTTGCAATACCGCTCGTCAAGGACGAGCTGATTGATTTCTTTGGGCTCACTGTTTATTGTGCCCCTAGTTACAACCTCTCTGGGCCTATCAATTTACGTTCTCTTGGGACTTATTTCATGATACCTTGGCACGAAGCTGTCACAATATCACTATTGACCGTTCCAAATGCTTTTGAGATAGAGTGAACGTTGCGTCGAACCACCAGCCCCCCAAGTAAGACCCCCGCCCAAGAAAAGAGAGGAGTCATTATATTAACGTTCGGAATTCAATGAAATGTTTGCATGTAATCCGTTGAATGTTGTCAGAAATTCCCTAGCCTGTTGTCAACCACTGGTCACAACTAACACATCATCTACACATCGCAGACACAAATCTGTTTTAGAAGTACTGTCTCACGCTTGACTTTCTGGAGGAACAATAAAATTGTCCGCCAAGTTGAATCCCAAGAGACTTTCTTTGGTTAAGCCATAAGTTTACCTATAGCTGTCGTGTTGCAAATAGACTTTTACATTCGGGACACACGTAAGAAGGAGTCGTTTAAGTTTAGACACCAGAACGGATAGTTGAGTCACCGCAATGTAATCACAGGTGGTTCGTATACCTTCGCGCATGAGATATGTTCGTGATTAACAATCTAACACCCCAGCTAGTCATGTACTTCGTGCAAAGACTGAGATTCTCCGGGAGCTCAGCAAACTGGAAGCAACCCCTTCAGCGAATGTTTGCATGCCATCTGTTTCACTTATTTTAGTAGTCCAACCGGCCAACTTGCTAGCCTGTAATGAAGTGAGTTAGACGCTGACGAAACTGGTTGTAATGGTACGTTGCTGTTGTGGAGCTTAAGCAATCCATACGAGAGCTTGTGGGTTGTAAGTCTTTTTCCGTTGTTGGGTCGGCTAAATTCGCTTGTCTCAAAAGTATCATTTCCGACATCCTCTGTCCACACACAATGGAAACATTAGGGGTATCGTCAGTTACGATTTAAGAACGATCACTTGGAATAAGCATTATTTTTCTTGCATTGCTCAACTTTTCAAGTAGTATTACTCCCTGCTCTTTACGGGGATTCAAAATTACCGAACTTTTGTTCCTTCCAGGCCCTTCCAAGGCGCCAACGTTTTGATTTGAGGGCAGGTTTGTGTGTAGAACCGGTTCTGCGATACTGATGGTTCAAGCCACTACCCATCGTTGTTCCAGCCTGGATCAATTTAGTGAGTTGATAAAAAATAACAATTCAGATTGAGCCTCTGTTTCAGTGCTGTAGCGTTTTTTCTGGGAAACGCGGAATTTTAGCCCATACAAAATCGTCTCTAGCTCTAGTAGACCCTACCACATTGACGTCTATTTCGTACGCCACACCCGGTATGATGTAAATTTGCGAATGTCGGCTCAGTGAGTCGCGCACTAAAAGTGCCATTCCGTTCCCCCAATATACCTGGTGGTTAACAAACAAAATTTGGGAAGGTTTTCTCTAAACAGATGCCGTTCCGACGGTGATGTTCAGAACCCCCTCATTATAAACCTGCCAGCGATACTGTCACAGTCCAGGTATGCGTCCGATCGCATCTGAAAAACATACGGCACCGCGTTTCCCCAACTCGCCTCGGGTAGTCTGGGCGCGATCGTTACTCTCGCCGCTGAAGGTGATAGCCTAACTAAATAACTTTTGGCTTTATCAACACAGCGTTTGAATTCACGTTCGGCTATCCCTACCCGACGAGACAGCGGTCGGACATAGTCGTGTGCACCTCTACAGCTGCATCGATCCGCCAATCCTGATATCTATCGGTACCATCGGAGATCTAGCAAAAGGCCCGATGACGGCGACAGCATTACAGTTTAGTCCAATCAACAGAACAAGCCGGCCAACTAATAACTGTCACTAACGTATTCTCCAACTACTAGTCTTTTATTCTTGAAATGCGGACAAATTTGTGCGGTACAAATAAAGTAGCGGTTGCCATCTTCGCTACGTCTTCTGGGGCCACTGTACCTGGTGGTATGCCTGAACTATAGCAAGCTTTGAGAAAATAGTCATACCGTGCAGACCGATGGAAAAATCGTGGATGAGTGCAGTTGGGTACTTGTCAAGGGCAATGGCTTAGCTTAGTGCGCGATAATAACCACACGAACGCCAGTTGCTGGGTGAGGTTTTAAGCACCATATGAAAGGGTGAGGCCCAAGGGATAATGGATGGCTGGAAGATACCGAGTCGCAGAAGGTTCTCAGATTCAGTCTTTGCAAATCTGAGTTTCTCTGGTTGTAATCGGCAGCGGCGAGGGATGGCAGGTGGTCCTCTGATGGTAACGTGGTGGAAAACGTCATGTTTTGCATGTGACAATGGGACTGATAAACTCCTAAGGCGTGGGAGCTGTCGAGACGGAGTAGCAAAATAGAACTATTCTATTTCACAGCTGGAGTAACCTTTCCTCCGCTAAGGCGTTTAAATGAAAGCATGTTACTTCTGACATATAATCCAAGGGAAGCAACGGAGAAATTTATTAAAACCTTCAATATCCATGTGAACATTCTGGTCAGCGCAAAATCAAAAGGCGCTGGCTCGTGTGTACTTCGAAGAATCGTTATTCCCGGAGGAACTGATTAACTCAGAATCCTTGAGCCGAAAAATAAAAGCAATGAAGTTCTCTTTTGTGATGCGACTGAACAGCATGCTCAAGGATCGAACTTAACTCACAAATGCACACTGTCAACGAAGAGAAGGTCGCAGTTGTTGGCAGCCAAGGAAAGATTACACCAAGAAAAGTAATAAGAAGCAAATGCACGACGAACGATCCTTACATCAGGATCATCACTGTCAAAGACGGAACGATTGTTGCCGCACAGAATCGTAGGAAATCTTCAACTTACGTTGCTGCTTTGTCCAGCGTGGAAAGAAGTACAATACTGGCAGATTCCCTAAAAAAACAAACGAAGCATTAAGGAGTGTTCTAAGTGATGTCGGAAGTGTTTCCTTCCAAACAGTTGCCAACGACTCCACAACTTAGCCTGGACCTGATGGCAATCCATCAGCAGTCACCAAGAAAGTAGGTGAGGATACACCCATCTCCCCACCTAGTCTGCCCACGGTACCACTTTTATCCAACGTCCTCTGCTACCAGTGGAAAAAATCAATTATGTCATTCTACAGAGTATCTTATGGCAAGACTCGGGCTACTGTCACCACATCAGTCACACTTCAACGCGCTCCGGAATGTCTAACCGGTCAACAAAAGCGCACGCTGTCTGGTAAATAGTGACACAAGACATTCTTGGAATCTCATGTCACAGTTTCCTGAGCAAGCGCTGGTGTATGCAATTTGAGTAAAAATTTCGAGACAGTAAGACAAAATCCACCAAAACACGCGACGAAATTATCGTTAGACCTTCGTAAAGGCAGAAATTCGAAAACACTGGAGGACAGTTCCATGCAAAGCTTTTTCACATCTTCACAAATCTCATCAGCACAAAGCATTCCAGGACGGTGGTGTATCATCTCCGTGCCAGTGGCCCCGTTAAACAATTTCACCATCAACTTGAAGCCGCTCTTATGTCACATAAGGACCGAATGCAATGAACAGAACGCCTGTCAGTTTTTCCTTTAGGACTACCTTCAGCTGTCAAGCAGGACATCGGTCATTCTTCTACCGAATTTGTGTTTGGTACTACCTTACGCTCACCAGAACAGTTCGTATCTTCATTCAAAACAAACGAATCCGCCAATCCATCAAGTTGCGTTGAAGGTCTCAAGGAACTCATGAGTAATGTACAGCCCCTGATACACGACAACACACTTGATGGTCATTTCTTTCATCGGACATGATGTCACATACACAAGTTTCTGTTCGGAACGACACAGTTACACTTTCATTACAATCCACATACGACGGTCCATTTCCTGTGATAAAAAGCAGCCTCAAATATTCCACCTACAGAAAGGCAGTCGCACCAACGCCATTTCACTGGATCGTCTGAAACCAGCAAACACTGAGAGTAGCTCATCTCAACATCATCAAACTTCTATACCGTGCACAATCAATCCGAATTACACGTCGATACCGCAGGCATGGAGAAATACGAAGAAACCCCCGTAGCCATCACGAGATCAGGAAGACGTGAGGATTCCGTGGTCGTCTACTGTACTATTGACGGGCATGGATGGATCGTAGTTTATTTTTATGTTGAAGGACAAAAAGGCCGCTGGGAGCTAATGTAAATGTTCAGCACCCTGCGCTAAACCCGATGATTCAACCCTAGATATTCATTTGCCCCACGTCTGGTCAGAAGGCCACATGTTTACTGTCTCATTCACCCACACATCCGTGCCCTATTCTCAAAGTCAAAGACACATCATCTGCTCCGCAGGTCGGCGCATGATTCAGCAATCTCTGCCCACTACACGTACAGGCTCCGCTAGGTGTTCCCCACCTTTACTCATCCTCTAGACAACGACCACTTTTCCCCTCAACACCGCGAGGGGCAAAGATACATGCACACACACGCGCACATCAAATAGGCCAACTCAGGCGCGTTAACTTACGGGCATGTGACGCACTCACACGGGTGGTGAACAAGTTAGCAATTCACAAAGACAGTAGACACGAGGACATGATCTACACCACAACTATACAGCTCCACATCGCATCCACGCAATCTTGTTCCTGCAACATTGCTGACACACAACATACACTTGGATATGGTTAACCACACAGTTGTTAATCTGGACATTATTTTGTAGTGTACCTAAGTCCCCTGGTTTGTCATTTTTCTAATCATCTTCCCGCTTACGCCTATTCGTATTATACACTTTAATACTCAACTGTGTACCCTTCTTCAATTGTACGTGGCTTGCGTTCGGCCGTAGTTGTTTATCTATAGCTCACGCCACCGTCCTACGTAACACTGGTGAGCCCCAAAATGAACGTTCATTCGTTTGTTTTATAACAAGTCGAATGAATTTTGTACTCTATGGAACACGCGTTCCGCAGCTCACGTTCACCCTAAACGTATTCCTGATGCAAATTTACATAACATCATACTGCTTGACTCACCATTGAAATCAATTCTATATTTTCAAGCAGTCGGAGTGATGCATGCAGTATAACGCACGCGAATAAGATGTTGATTTTACAACGTTTTCGTAAGAATTCAATGAATCAAGTGCTAGATAAGTTATGAGTGAATGATAGAAATAAAATAATTTATTCCAAGCGAGCTGTTTCCGAGGGAGCCTGATGGCGAGAACAAGGTATGTGCGTTAAATGCAGCCGCTGGTCGAACGTTCCTTGAGCCACATTTTAAAAAGTCATCCGAAGATACACAATGTTTGAAACTATGCATTTTGTCTATGGTCTCCACATCATGATCGCCTAATGAGACAGAGCCATTGGGCACTGGACAATCATAAATGACGGTGATTTTGATATAGTCAGCAAACAGAAAAAGCTTGCTATATTTGATAACATCACATACATCCTCTATGTACATGAGGAAGATTAACGGTTTTTAAGACGGCTTTTCAACAGTTGAACTGAAGTGTATTACTCCACACTAAGATCAGTAGCTAGTGGGGTGATTAGTGAAGCGTTCTAAGATCACTGCTCTTCCTCGTGTGTATAAATGGCGTATGGTATGTTATGAAACATAGCAAACCCTTTCTGCTTGCCGAAGATATCAAAATCGTTTACACATTCCGCCAGCCCAGCAACCGCCTCCTGTGTCCACAAAATAAGCAGCAGAACCTGGCAACGCTGCAGTCGTGGTGCAAAACATGGCTCATGAGGTTCTCGGGAAACAAGTCGAACATTATCATTTGTGGTTGTTGACTACCTGGTGGATCTGTCTCAATAGATTGCAATCATATTGACACAGCCACATCCTTCCGAAATCCAGGAAAATAGTATTCAAACTCCTTCAATTTCCCTGAACAAGTAAGCTTCCAGGTAGCAGAAAGTGAAAGAACAATAGGTTGTATCAAAAAGACATTCGGTCTGCTGGATGCACGGCTGGCTGTTTAAAAATGTATGCTCGACCTCAACTTGAGTATTGCACCTTTATTTACTGCCACCTACATAGATCCGATAGGCTCGTTTTGAAAAATCTCCAACGATTATTTACCAAAAACTTATTAGGATATTCGTCCTTACTCACCCATAGTGAACGTTGTCGAACACTTGGTATTGATCCACTCTGGTTACGAAGACTGGAGTTGAACCTTACAGTTCTGTATAAACGGGTACATTCGTACGCTATGGCTACAGTGTTTGCCTTTCATATTCAACGCAGCTCCCCATATAGTCTAAGAAATAACGTACCACTTTGCCAGTCCTACTTGATCGGAAAAGATAGGCGCTAACTTCTTCATTATAAAATATTTCTATATTCGCACTAAATTTTCAGATGAACTTAGATCCAGTAACAACATCCAGCGTTTTAGGAAAGCTTGGATGGCTATCTTAAGCTTCCAGACACAACGTCTATCTCTAACCTTTGCGTCATTTGACGACATTGTTGAATTTGGCCCTGGAACCATTCAACCATCAGGAACATATAACGAGAATATTGGACCCTACTGTCAAGCCCCTACTGAACGCAACTTGCCCGAAACAGTTTATTACGTCTCTGCCGTTCACTGACAGTCCAATTGGCTTTAGAAGTTCGGAAATCAGCATCATTGTTTTCGTGTATGTAATTGTGGGTGTATTGCCCAGAATGCTGGAAAATATGAAATTGAAGCTTAAAACAAGCTCAGCAGAATGATGTCACATAGTGTTGTGCCCAGAACACACCCTGGTAAACAGTCGGGCTAGAATTAATGGTGGTCGGTATTGACGGCTTACTGACTGGTATTGAAAACTGTCAAAATATTTTGGGCAACAACACTCTTCCAGTATACCTTACATAATTCCAGTGAAACCCCAATTCACATTTCGTGCTGCTTCAAATCGCCTTTGTTAACCTCCGAACAACCCTCGTGTTATGAAATATAGATTTTAGCTCTGCAGCCCTTTTTACAATATTTCTCCCTCCAAAAACTATTGTTCTTCACACTTTTCACTCTTTTTAAGTTTAGTTAAACATTCCATGTTCCAACAGAGTGAATCGAATGAATCAATAATCGATAGTACAAAATTTTTATCCAAGGTCGTGAGCCGAGTGCTCTCTATTAGTTTTGTGCTGCCTGTGTGCCGATTTCAACGGAGCTAAAGGTTATAGGGAATTGTACATATTTTAAAATTTCGCTTTGTTTTCACTTACAGTCTACACCGTTAATCCATGTTCAAAATGAACAACAGCTGGATGAATTGATTCTGTTCAGCAATACACTTTTGGTGCGCGCATTTTTTCTTCTTGGCACTCCCGTTCAACATTGATTGGGATTGCTTTTAGTGAGCTATTCAGAGACTGCGTTTTGAAAGTCGCCTACAAATTGGTGAGCCCGTGCATTGACTTTCATCACATGTATTTCTAAAGTTGTGTTTAATCTGCAGTCTTCTTTCTATGATTCCCCGAAAAATCTTCGTTATTTTACTCTCTCCTATTTTTTCCTCCCTAGTAATATGCCTTCTGGCATTGAACAGGAGAAGACGGCCTCCGAGAACTCTGCCATTATTAGAATTGCTGTGTTTGGCAGTAGAGATCCTAGGCCGTGTTTTGCGAAAATGGAAGTTATTTTCGACATTCGTCAAATCCGCTCACAGCTGAACATATATAATTACGTCGGCCGAAATTTACTTGAGGCTATGGCTGAAGAGTTCGAGGGTGTAATTCATGAACATCCAGCTGAGTACCGACGTTGCGCGAGTTGGTGCTGCAAAACCTCCCACGAGGTGTCCGTCAAACATTGGCCGCTTTTGAGAAGAACCCACCGTTGACTAAGCTAGCAGAGTTGAACCACCAGGTGCATCACAGTTATGTTGTACAGCAAGTAGTTCTAATGCAAGCGTCTTGCAGCCGCAACCTCCTCCAGAGGGATGTCTCAAACCTGAGAAAGCAGTTTCCACAAGTGTCCTTACAGCTAGCCACTTTGGCAAGACTGGTAGCAGATAAACCGCCACCAGCACGCTCAAAGCCCATTCCGCAAAGTAGGTCGCGTGCACGGCAGTTCGATAGGCGTTTGTGTTACCGCCGCCATCGGTTTGGTAAGCGCTTATCGCTGCAACCAACGGTGTTCTTTTCGAAATGATCAAAATCAGACGGGAAACGGTCAAGCCAGTCAGTAGTGGCGACAGCTGCCACTGGCCCTTGTTTTTGTCGCCTGTGTTTGTGTATTCCACCGTTCAACGTTTTTTAATTTCCTCATTAATACGGGCGCCGCGGTTACTGTTATTCCACCTACCTGTAGGACACTTTCGGAGGTCAAAAGTCCCTTCGATTGACCCAGCCGCACTATAAACCGTGAACCCATCTAACTAGACGCTTGCTATCGTTATTCACACAAACCGCGTCTAAAAGTACTAATTTCTCCACCCTGTCTCCTTAAGTCATTGAACCTCACTCATCTGCCCACAGACTATTGTTGACCGTCACTCTCGCCCTCCCTACCCCTGCAAATACGGCCTTTCTACGGGCCGCCGTGAAACTGTCGCTGACTAATCGGTCTGCCTGGAGGACGGCTATTTAGACACACATTTGACAGATCCGATCGCATTTCGTCGATTTGTCATTGCCTGTCGGTAGCCTGTGTTTGTACTTGCCGCGTCTTTTGGACCCTTCACGGCCTGTTGCGGCCAACCATTGTACCTTATCCCACGAGCGCAAAAGATTTGAGGTGTGTCCTTTGTAACTGATCATATTGTTTATGTCAATAGTACCACGGTTTCCAGCGACTTGACTTGATTCTGGTATTTGGCGTCGTTAATTATACGTGCGTCACTCAAGGTTCATCGGAAGAACGTACACCACCCGTGACAAGCATAACCCCAAACCGGTGTCGTACAATCCGCAGGCCGCTAACCACACCGCCATGCAGACCAACGGAGAGAAACTGCTCTACTTCGACCTTGGTCTCCGTCAGCAATCCAGCTGGACTTTTACTGTTGCTGATGTACGATATCAAGTTATCGGCGTTGACTTTCTCACTCCCTTCGGACTCGTGGCGAATATGGGGAGTCAGAAACTGCTAGACAACACACCAACTTTGTGTGTCCACGGGAAGGCCACATCGGTTGATTTAATAGTATAACGTTCGGGCTTACCAGACAACGGTTTTGCTACTCCGTCTCGACAGCTCCCACGCCTTAGGAGTTTATCAGTCCCATTGTCACATGCAAAACATGACGTTTTCCACCACGTTA
Organism: Paragonimus heterotremus; assembly: GCA_013368495.1. Classification (NCBI taxonomy): domain Eukaryota; kingdom Metazoa; phylum Platyhelminthes; class Trematoda; order Plagiorchiida; family Troglotrematidae; genus Paragonimus; species Paragonimus heterotremus. The sequence goes on along the minus strand of LUCH01008365.1, from coordinate 11,439 downwards.
CCATCAGAGGACCACCTGCCATCCCTCGCCGCTGCCGATTACAACCAGAGAAACTCAGATTTGCAAAGACTGAATCTGAGAACCTTCTGCGACTCGGTATCTTCCAGCCATCCATTATCCCTTGGGCCTCACCCTTTCATATGGTGCTTAAAACCTCACCCAGCAACTGGCGTTCGTGTGGTTATTATCGCGCACTAAGCTAAGCCATTGCCCTTGACAAGTACCCAACTGCACTCATCCACGATTTTTCCATCGGTCTGCACGGTATGACTATTTTCTCAAAGCTTGCTATAGTTCAGGCATACCTCCAGGTCCCAGTGGCCCCAGAAGACGTAGCGAAGATGGCAACCGCTACTTTATTTGTACCGCACAAATTTGTCCGCGTTTGGGTCACGGAATGCAACTTAGATCTTTCTGGAGTTCATGGATCAAATCCTCCTGGGTCAACACCTTGTGAGTGTCTATATTCATGACATTCTCGTGGCGAGCAAGGATGAACATCAGTACTTGTCATACCTCCGTACAGTTTTCGAACTCATTGATCGGTATGGCATAATCATAAACCCAATGAAATGCGTTTTTACGGTAAACTACTTAGACTTATTGGGGCACCGAATCACTCTTGATGGAACGGAACACCTACCTTAAAGATTATCCACCGCCACAATCCCTGAAAAGCCCACGTCGGCCTGAAGGTATTGTAACTTATTACCGCCGTTTTATCCCACAGTGTTCGGGGTTGTTGAAGTCGCTGACGGATTTGTTAGAGGATAATCCCAAACATTTCGTTCTACCACCTCCTTCTAAGGCGGTATCTCTCGCAGCCAAAGACGCTCTATTGCAACTTACGGCCCTGGAATACATACGTGAAGTCGAAGGTTCGGATATCGTTATACCGATCGGTGCATCCTAGTCAGTTGTCGGTGCGGCTCTGCAGCAGACCTTGAACGGCCAGGCTCAGCCTTTACAATTTTTCTCCCGCATGCTCCAGCAAGCGCAAGCGCGCCACAGTACCTTCGGCCTGGAGTTGCTGGCTATCTTTCTCACTATTAAACACTTCCGTCACTCGTTGGAATGCGGGCGTTTCACTGTCCTAACGGATCACGGACCACTTGTTCTTTCAAGGCCAAGCCGGACCGTCATTTTCGGAGGTAAGTTGGACAGTTTGACCACTACAATTGGACTATCTCCTGCGATACGATGTATCGCAGGAGATAAAACACCGTCGTTGACACCTTGTGTAGAGTTACTTTGAGTGGTCCACACTAAACTAACATCACTGATCTAAAGGAATTAGGTGGAGAACAAAACAAAGATCCGGAGTTGCCGCAGTGTCGCACCTCTTCTTCGTTCACACTTTGGCGGTTGTCCTCAGCCAACTGCGGAAGCACAATCATATGCGATACAACGACAGTCGGCTTCAGTCTATTTGTGCCAGTAAACTTCAGACGATCCATTTTTGACAGTCTCAGTTGAGTGTACCATCCTAGCATTAGTGCAACCGTCAAACTAATTTCAGACTGATTTGTATGGCGGAACATACGTGAAGACCTACGAGAATGGGCGAGAACTTGACTTGATTGCCAGTGCAGCAAAGTCCATCAACACACCATCACGGCGCTCAGCACATTTTCCACTCCCGATGCACGTTGCAGTCATGTCCATGTTGACATAATCGGGCTGTTGCCGTATTCAAGAAGTTAATGGCGTCTTGACTTGCGTTGACCGTTTTGCCAGAGAGTCAGTGGAAACACCTCTCCCCAACACGAATACCGAAACCGTTGCGCGCTAGTGTTCACGGGCGGGTGGATCTCAATCTATGGTGTTCTAACGACTGTAATTATGGATAGATGTGCCCAATTTCGATTAACGCTGTTCACAGACTTCTACCGGTTACTCGGAGTCGATTACATCTAAACAACTGCATACCATCCGGCAACAAATGGTGTGGTCAAACACTGTCATCGTCATTTGAAGGTCGCTTTAAGGCCTAGCCAAACACCTAATGTTGGATAGACCACATAACCCTTGTTGTGCTTGGAATTCGGCCGACCGTCGAGGAAGATATTGGTTTCACGAACGTAGAATTACTTTACGGTACGACAATTAGCCCCACCGGTGAACCGTTCTACAGGCCAAATACAGGCCAAGCTAACTTTGGCGCTACCACATTCGTGCAACAGCTGAAGTCATCCAAAGCGAAAATCTCGCCCAAGTCCACCAGGTTAGACACCAAACAGGAACGAAAGCATTCCAATCTGGACTTTTGTGATTTTGTTTTCGTTCTGGTCGACGCCTATAAGGCTCCCCACCAAAAGCTATACCCCGGATCATTCCGTGTGATTGAACCAACCTCGAAAATTTTTGTGAACGAGGAAAATGGATCTCACGGTACAGTGGGCATCGATAGACTTAAAGTTGTTCAGGTGAAACCCCACCTGGATCCTCCAATCGCCTTTGAAGCCAAACGGCCAGATGGTCAGCAGTTTTCAAAGACTATCGTACTTAACAGTTTCTCATTTTTATCCAGCGTTTTCATTCTTCTAACACTCCAGAGAGGGTGCTATGTGATATTTTGTATTCTTCATTTTTCGCTTTATTTTTATGTACAGTCTACGCCACTTATTCTTGTATAAAATGGACACCACCCAGGTGAATTGATTCCGTTTAGCAACACACTTTTGATGTGTGCGTCTCATCTCCTTGATGCTCCCGTTCTGCTTAGATCGGGACTACCTATAGTGAGCCATTCAGCGACTGCATTTTGAACCGACTATTGGCGCCCTTGTCTTTGTGCAGAGCTAGTCCCCTACAAGGCTAACGGGGCTGATCATTTATTCCAGCGTATCTTCGAATATATGTCTCCGTGACTCTTTCCACTTCGAACAAAAATATTTTGAACCAACACGACATATCATATCCATTGAAACCCTAAAGTTGGTGTACTGGAACTATAAGCCAACGCACCTTCGCGGACTATTTTGAGCCAGTTGCTTTCGTTTCCATCAAATTTTGACGTCCTGTCCACACCCAAGTTTCACATGGCGTTCGGATCCACTGCGGCTCAAACACCGACTATACACAGCAACCTAACGTCAAAACACCGTAGGGAGTTCTGGTGATCACGTGATTATCATTCTAGAAATAGCCGCAGCTTAACCAATTATTGCGAAAGACTACAGGTTGCTTGCCAACGTTATATATTTTATTGAGAAACAAAAATACTGATATCGCGTAGTTTCCGTCGAGAAAAATGTATATGGACGTTATCCTCCATACTATATGCGGTCAATCCATTTTTCCTACAAAATGTATGAAACTGCGTTCACTTTCTTGCTCCCACAAATATTCATTTTACGAGGAAAACTTATACGACGGGTAGAAACTCAAACCCCGTATTTGCCGAACGATTCGCGAGGTTTTCAACCTATGAGCATTCCCGAGCAGTCAACGAGGTCCTGCGATGGAGTCTACCCAATTGTTCGCCCGATTCTGGATTTCCCCACTTTCTCTCCCCCAGGCCGATTTGTTTCAACATTTTCCGGACGCCATTTACATCAGGTGGTGGCAAAAGGTTTTGACGATGCGTTCGGACGTATTTTCCTGTGTTACCACCCGGCAAATAAGTGGCCGACTAGGCCAAATTGACCAGGTGTAGGCTAGGCATCGGCCTGTCTTTTCTGCTCCACTGATTAATCAAAAATGAAGAACTTCGCTGAATGGCCCATTTTCACGAGAAAAATTTTGTAGTTGGATAACGATTATGAACAGTCCAAAAACGGTGTTTTTCACTGTAGTGAATACATCTGACTTCGGAATAAGTGGTTGTCATTTGAATGTAACTTCTGTTTATCTAGGTTTGTTCGATAGTTGTGGGTCCTTTGATTGTCACGTACCTCTGGTTTGGTTGTTTTTCACATCATTGTCTTTGTGATGTTTTACGGAGACCTGTACCTAACAGGTCATGCCACTTTAAATTTAGGCGAGATGCAACCTATTTTTAATATTCAGTAAAGACACGTTAAAAACTAAACTGAAGACTTCAATTTTCACTAGAATGGTCCGGTTATGCTAAGCATTAATTTATTTTTGATTTACTGATCTTCACAATTCCTCTGGTTGATAAACATTTGATGCACCATGGGTTCTGGGCGAAGGTTATATTGTCGTACCACTGTATATCATCGAATACGCCGAGAACGTCTACGACTTGGCGCCAGCACTGTTGGAGTTTCCCACGCCACTATACCTGCCACCTTGTGGAATGAAGGTATTTCATCGTGAGAGCCTGGTGGTTCTATATTTTGTTGTTTATTCTAAGCCGAAGATGACGAAGATCACGAAGTAGTGAAGGACATGTGTCCAACCACATTTGTTTAGGTGATACACGATCCGCAGGGTTCATGTGAGTTCTATGGACAACATGTTCTATTGTTGCAATGGATACTAGGGTAACAGCTTCATCTGTTCCTGACGCTGATCGATTGCTCTCTATTCAAGTGAAAGTCCTCATGGCCGCTGCTATGGGGTTGTTTATCATGTAATTGAGGCCGCTCGTTGCTGACCCGCCAAAAGATCCGAGAACTGCACGCAACACTCCAAGAACATGCTCAAAAACGCTTCTCGAGGGCTCGTACGTGCATAGTGGACTCGAAAACCGTCTACAAAGTGTAGATAAGAACCACAAGCTTAGAGGCGGGGACCGCTCAACCATGCAAGTCCTCATCGATGAGCTGCCTCTTTTAATAGGAGGTGATGTTAACATGCCAGTTACTTCCTGGACCTCATTCACAGCTCCCGTAAGGCGAGCTGATTTTCTTCCATGAATTCACCTGAGTAGATGGAAAAAACATATCTTGACGCCCACTAGACAGAAACATATTTTGGATCTCATATTCATCACAGGTATTTCGTCTGTCCGGGTATCCGTTTTGGAACAGTTTCCAGGAAGTGACCATCATATTGTCGAGTGCCAGCTACCAAACCGACGGTTGTATTCCACTGTCCGAACAAACACATCAATTGGAACACCTTCTGCTTATTAAGATCCTTAAATGGGAATACGTTCTTCCGTGCATCAGACCCGAAAGTAGCAATCGAGAAATTTAACAAACACTTCATTGCTTCTGTCGATATTCTGGCCCCCGGTAAGTTGATTCTTATGTGCAAAGTAGAATCTTTACTGCAAAACAGACTGACAGACTCAACTCACTTAGGTCGATGCACAGAATAACGCTAAATTTTGCCCCAGCAACACAACTGAGCAGTATGTTTGAACACGCAGAACATAGAACGCAACTGTGTTATACAAACGTAGAAACGCTCGCGCTCGGTAGCGGGCAGAGGGGCATGAGACTAACACAACTGGTGAGACGGAG